>UELV01112025.1:0-10678 GCA_900490015.1 Megastigmus stigmatizans | reverse complement strand
CTTTTATGTTTATATGTAAGTTTGACGACTTTTCAAACTTAGCCGGCTACATGCTCTAATCACATGACTAACAGCTGTAGCCGGCTGAGCCTGTACTCGCTACGAACGACGTGCCTCGAGAGGAGCCAGTCGCTGATAAACTGTGCTGCGTCACAGTCGCACTCGCTCTAACGCAACACATTTAAGATTAATTTACTTAATACCGACAATTTGTGTTGATTCAGGTAAAAACCTGAATGTGTAATTATTAGTGCATAATTGTAAATGTTAAGCATTTCTTTTATTTCAGTAAATCTATTCACTGCAACAACACGTGTTGGTATTCAACCCCTTTTTACCCGCTCCTTCGAGATTTTTGTTAAGTCTTTACGACAGAGACTTACACATATTAAATCTTCTTTTATTAGTTATACTTTGTATTATTCTCAAATTTATATCACTTCAAAGTTTTATTGCTAATATCATTGCTAATTGTAAGCATCTCCCTTAATATTTTATATAATACATTTATATTTTAAAAGTAATTATTTCAAGTTATTTTCGTATAATTTTCAATGTAATTTATAATACTTAGATTATTCATTAAGTTTTAGACTGACTCAAAAACCACTTTCGAGGCTCCGGAAAAATTTAAGCATGTCATAAATTTACATACTATATTCATTTACCCAAAAAAAATACTATTTTCATTAAAAATTTGCGGCAATCTTAAGATTAATTGACTATTCAATGATAAATTTAGAATTGGACAACGTCAAGTTTTAAGTTCCTCAAAATTATTTGATAAAATTTTCTAATCAGAGAAGTCAGTTTTAGAAATAAATTATCATTCCTAGTAATGAAAATTATTTTCAATTTATAATCTACGTAATGCAATAAATTATCGTGAAAATTCAAGCTACAATAAAATTTATTCTAGGTAGAGTTCTAGATTCTGTAAATTGTGTAAACGAACCTGACTGGTCTTCTGGTTCTTTTCAAGGTCCTCGTGCATTGTAGCTGTGCGAGTTGTTACCGCTGTTGCAGATATGTATGGAGCTGTACCATCACTAGGTGCCTCGGCCTAAATACAACTACTTTGTGACTAATGCAATGTTTTAAATGATAATTATATCTAATGATGATCAATGTACTTGTATAATATTTAAGCTTGTGGCGAATATCAGAATCCAAGATCCAATACTGTTTAACTCAGGTTAAATACTACATAGAACAGATGTTAATATATTAATTTTATGTAAATGAATCATTCAAATTGAAACAAACAGAAATAAAAATGATGTCAATAAACTTTTTTATTTCTGGTATACCAATTTCGGTTTGGTAAATATTTTTTACACCATCTGAGCTTGTATATAATACTCAACCAGTTTATCTTATTTAATCTAAAAGGTGAGAACTGTAATTCGTTATGGCTATCAATATTTATTACAGGAATCATGAAGAAGGATTTTATATTTTATACATGATATTCTACGGGAACATATATGTATAGTTTGTTCTAATAGACAGAAAAAAAATTCAAATAATTACCATGCAACAAAGATTTTACATTACCATGAATAAATATCGAATGAAAAGGGAAAAAATAAAAAAAAAACAAGTGGAAATGTTTAGGTAATCAAAAAATATAAATCAATCTCAAAACAAACAATGAAATGAATAATGAAATACAAATTCGTATTCCCTTTCGAGCATTCTCAAGCAATATGAAACAAAAAAACATTAACCAAAAAAAAAACAAATACAAATTTACATTATATATTCATCAATACAAAACATTTCCATATCCAAATTTCATATCTAAACATCTCAATAAAGTATATCTCTTTTACTACCTATAGAACTTCGTAATGGTCTTGACGACAACCTCTGATTTATGTATTAATAAGCGTTATAATTTGGTTTGTTTTTACAAAATTTCACCTTGTTGGTATGCGTAGAAACGGTAACCTGTCCAGTTCCCCCTGGCGTCAGATCCTCCACCCTCTCCACAACGTTCTGTGTCACGCCTTCCTGATCCTTGACCATCGATTGTTTCGTCGTTGATTTGATTATCGTCGGTGTGCTGACCGGCACCGCTGCTTTCTTCTGCTTCGGTACGTTCAGTTTTGTCGTCGCTCCTCTCAGATCCCTCATACTGACATCCTCTTTTTCGAGGGGTTGTCCGCTCTTTGCGTACACCACTCCGTCCTTTATAAACGAACCACTTTCGTCGAACAGCTCCTGGTTCTTGGGCTTGCCGCTCTTCTCGTACACTTTTCCATCCTTCACGTAACTGCCGTCCTCGGAGAAGACACCGCTGGCCACGGGCGTTCCATCTTTGTTGCAGATCAAGCCCCTCTTTACGAGAGTTATCGTAATGGTCGTGTAGTGCTTGTCGAGCGGTTTGCCTTGCGGTGAGATCACAATTCCGTCCTTGATGGCATTGCCTTCGGAATCGAAAGAGGCACTCTTGAGTGGCTTGCCAGCATCGTCGACTACGACGCCCTGCACAACTTTGAGTCCCTCGGGACCAAAGGCCTCTTGAGTAAGAGGCTGGCCGCTAGCCTCGTATACTTTTCCGTTCTTCACGTAGCACGTCTCGGGTGCTAGAGGTCCTTGTTGCAGGGGCTTGCCATTAGGTCCCAGCATCAGACCGTTTTTGGCGATACTGCCATCGGGATTGACTTGAGCTTGAGTCAATGGCTTACCACTGCGGTCATAGATTTTGCCGTTCTTGATCGTCGCACCGTCCTCATTGAAGACGGCCGCCTTCACGGGTTTGCCGTCCTTATCGCAAACCAGACCGTAGCGGTAGTATGTGATAGTGACGATCGAAAGTTTTCTGTTGAGTGGATTTCTGTCCGGTCCGTAGATAGAACCGTCTTGGATGTAGCTTCCATCATCGCCGAAAGTACCGCGTTTCAATGGTTTCATATCTTTGCCGTAGATGAATCCATTCTGGATGTAGCCGTCCTCGGTGCCGAAAGAGCTGTGATTCAATGGCTGTCCATCCTTTCCATAAAGTCGTCCTTCTTCTACGTAGTGTCCAGCAGGCAAGGCTGATCCGGCGTTGAGAAGTTGTCCGCCCCAACCATATACCAGTCCGTCCCTTATGTACGTCTCGTCAGTCCTAAAAGCTCCTTGCTTCAGTGGCCGCTCGTTTACGTTATAAACAACACCGTCTCTGATGTAGCAGCCGTCGGGCAGCAGCGAGGCCTGATTCTTAGGCAGTCCCTGGGAATCCACAATTTTGCCATCCTTAACGGCAAGACCGTCGGGTCCGTTATCGTCTTGGGTTAATGGCTTGCCGTCCCTGCCTATAATCAAGCCATTCTTGATCTTGTTGCCATCGGGTCCGAACTCACCTTCCGCAACAACTCTTCCATCCTTATCGTGGATCAATCCTCCAGCCACGTAAGATCCGTCGGAGCCAAAGATGTCGCGGTTCAAAGGTTTACCCGAGTGATCGAATATCACTCCGTTGCCGATATAGCTGTCTTCTGGTAAGGTCGAGGAGAGGTTCAGGAGCTTGCCATCTTGACCGTAGATAAGGCCATCTTTGACATAGCTACCATCGGGTTTGAAGTAGGCAGACTTGATAAGTTTGCCCTCTTTCGTGTGTACTTTGCCGTCCTTGATGGACAAACCCTCCGGCAGTAGTGAATCCTGGTTAAGCAGTTTTCCCGACTTTGCGTGAGCCAGGCCTTTTTTCGCGTAACTTCCATTCGATCCCAAAGATTCCTGCTTGACTGGCTTACCGTCCTTGCCGATGACATGGCCGTCCTTGATCGACAGTCCATCGGCTCCCAGAATTCCTTGCTTCAAAGGAGTTCCGTTCGAATCGAGAATCACACCGTCCCTAATGGCGGTGTTGTCAGATTTAAACACACTCTGATTCAGTGGCTTGTTATTCCTGTCGTACAGTACACCAGCTTTGACGTAAGCACCGTCAACGATGAGCGGGATTTGATTCAACGGGCGGCCGTCCTTACCGTGTATCACGCCGTCCTTGACGAAGCTGCCGTCGGGCTTGTAGAAAGCGTGCTTGATGCTCTTGCCATCTTTGCCCACGACTTTTCCGTGCAACAGGTGAGCGCCATTGGGCAAAAGTGAGCCCTGATTCAGGAATTTTCCATCCTTGCCGTAGACCACACCGTCCTTGATGGTCGATCCATCTGAGCTAAAGCTCATGTGCTTCACGGGCTTGCCGTCCTTCGCGTAGACTTTGCCCTCGGTGACGTAGTGGCCCTCGTGGCCAAGATCACCGCTGGCCAGGGGTTTGCCGTCCCTGCCGTAGATGAGACCGTCATTGATGTACGTAGAGTCCGGCAACAGAGCTACTTGCTGCAGGGGTTTGCCGTCGTCCTTGCATACGATCCCACCGACTATGTAATTACCGTCCGCTCCGTACGAGCCCTGTGTCAGCGGCCTACCATCGTGGGCGAATATCAATCCTTCTTTCACGTAGGTGCCGTCCGCGCCCAGTTTATTGTACTGCAAGGGTTTGCCGTTCTTCGCGACGATTTTCCCGTCCTTGACTAGCGCGTGATCTGGTCCCAAGCTGCGTCGGTTGAGCACGCGATCGTCCGGGCCGTAGAGGATGCCATTTTTCACGGAATTGCCGTCGGTACCGAGCACCTCCTGATACAGAGGCTTGCCGTCTTTAGCGGTGACGATGCCGTTGGCGATGTGCGTGCCGTGCGGTCCAAAGTCCGCCTTCTTGATAGGCTTGCCATCCTTGCCGCAGATTTTGCCATCGATGACGCGACAAGCATCGGGACCAAGGCTACTCTGGTCCAAGGGCTTGCCGTCCTTCGTGAAGACAGCTCCACCGATTACTGTCGAGCTATCGGGCAGGGGCAGTACGTGATAGTCCGAGTCGGATTGCTCGGTGCCGGGAATTATGACGCCTGGCTGTGCTTGGACCTCTCGACCCTTTGCTTCACCCTTGATGAGGGCCGCCGAAGCGCTCTTGGAGTCTTTGGCAGGCGATGTGGATGTAGTGGGTGGCGCTGGAGGCTGGACGAGCGGCTTGGTCACCACAGGCGGAACAACGGCTGGCTGGACTGTTGTGCCTTTCTGTTGCTCCTTCAATCCAGCGGACTCGACGTAATTCAGACCCGGGGTCTTGAGACCCACGGGACTGAGGACTGGTGGCGCGGGTGGTGCCGCCTTCTCCGGGACCTCCTTCGTTTTTCGTTTCTCCGCCTGCTCCTCCAGCTTCTTCTTCTCACCTGGTGCATAATTGAAGGCTACACCGGTGGCCTTGCGACTACCCGAAGTGGGCGATTGTTGGTCCTGCAAACTAGGCGACGATGGCTTGTCGTCTTTTTCGTAACTGAAGCCGTGTGGCGTGAAGCGCTTTTTCGTCGGCGAGGTCTCGTGCTCCTCGTATTCGTAGGGCTTGGTGAACGCTAACTTGTCGGGCGTGGCGCCGATTGTGGCGGCAGTGGTGGTGGCAGTGGTGGTGGCTTTCTCTGCGTCGGATTTCTCGTCGGGGGTCTTTACTCTGTCGGAGGCGGACAGGTCGGACTCAAGATCACTCTTGTCCTTCGAGTCGTCCAGCTCCTTGTTCTTCTTTTGCTTCTTCTGCTTTTCGTCCTTGTCCCGTTTACCGAAGAGCCCAAAGCCACTGACCGGACTCTTTTGTGTGTGATGAAAAGAATAATGGAAAAAAGAAAAAATTTCGTTTTGTCAAAAAAATGAGGGTGACGATCAGTGATCGATGAATGGTACGATCGAGAAATTAATTTATATAAAATTATGTGCAGCGGAGGATCGGAGATAGAAGAGGGGGGTGTGTGTTACTACGGCGTAAAGATGTGTTAGTGGCATCTCCCTCTCTCTCTCAGTCCGACAGAGGTGAGATGATTAAGGCTCTACTTTGCCGACGACATCACGATCGTTTTTTGTGCACAACTCTCACATTGGTGCACTGCAACAAGACTTACCTTGATTTTCTCCTTCTTTTCTTTTTCGGGCTTTTCGAGCTTTTCGGGCTTGTCTGGGGTCTTATCGCCCTTCTTATCTTTCTTTTTTGACTCCTTTTTCGCGGGCGACTTTTCGCCTATGCTCTCGATGTGCGAGCTGTCATTTATTACGTCAGATTTGTTGAGATCATTATGGTTTTCCTTTTCGTTTTCGTTTTTAATGTCCTTCTTCTTCTTGGAAAGACCACCGGGCGGTAGGACCGCAATCCCTCCGACCGGTTTCTACAATGTAAAGTAATCCACAATCACACGTCGCTTCATGCAAAAAGCTTTAAGCAGTCTACTTGTCTCGCTTCTAATTTTTAATCTGTTTTATATGCTTATACGAATGTGTATATATATACACGTATGCACGTATAATATATACATATACATATATATATATACACATATATATATATATATGTATATTTTCTAACTAAACATCGCGTTTGCCGTGCTTCCATGCATCAGATGGGTTGTCTATGCTCTTTTAGGATTTGATTATACAATGTCACCAAGGTAATAAGAGACTAACGAATAGATTGAAAACATTGATTATAACAGGTACATTATTTAAAAAAAATAATAATAGATTTGTTTAGTTAATTTATTTAATAGCAATTTTCATTGCGTACTACGGGAAATGAATTGAAAAGAAAGACGAAGAAATACCTTAGAACACACAAGATAACAAAGTTCTCACAAATAGAGCCGTAATACTAGTAAAGGAAGTGACATGTATAGACAAATATGTATAAACTAAAATTTAAAAGCGATGCTTCCATGCTCATAATATTATCAAAATGTAAAAGAATTATAAATGCATCAAACTTTTAAATTTCTCAAGAGCCGACAATGAAGAAAAAGAATATTGAGACATGCTTTGACAGAAATTATAAAAACACCAAATGGTTCGCTCAAGTTCAATAACTAAAGGCTTGTATTTATTACGAAATGACGGAATGGTGCATGATGGGAATGATTTGGTAGTGTCTAGAAGTCTTCTATACCTTTCCACCGGCATCATATTCTCCTTCCAGGCTACTCGCACTGCTGGCTGACGTCGTTCCAGCGCTTGTTTTTCGCGCGAGCTATTAGGTGTTAGTTATGTGTCAGTTAGTTATAAATGACTAAAGCCCTACAGATTGCACAGGCAAAATTAATAAAATTCCAATACCGCGCCAAAGCCTTTCCTTTTAAATGATTCAATTGTCATGTGACGAAAAAGACTTTTTCACAGCATGGTATTGTAAACTTTTAAAGCTTGCGAAGTGTTTGAATGTAAGTAAAATTATCAACAGTGCAAGAGTGAGAGATAATAAATTTAGCAAAAGAATGAAAAAATTTCAAGTCCACTTTCATAAGTGAGTAACATTTTTCTTCCGGCACCTGCGACGAAAATCCATAGAGCTTGTATTCGAATGATCAATGAGTCAGTACGAGTGATTCATATAACAATGATAGGTCCGACAATTTTAATAGTGAGCCAATTGGTGTTTGAACATTTACTAACTTTTGCATACTCGTCTAATACGGTAAACCCAAACTTTTTTAGCCGCGATATTTAAGACTGTTCCATATAAAATAATTAATACGCTCTTTTACGACTACACTTTCTAAACCTCGTCAAATTATTTTTTGTTCTGTTTCTCGTCTACGACTCAAGATAGGGTGAAAAAAATACCTTCTCCTTCTGTTTTTTAATGGGGCTGGGTCGTTGATCGATATGCTCCATAGTAGGCAACGTTTCCGGTTCGTAACTCATGGTATGTCGTTTACTCGGCTCTGAACTGTAAGGTTCGAGTGTTTTCGATGCACCTAAAGCTGAAAGCACAGGTTGTGACGAGCCTATTTCAATGTTAATGTGACAAATTGTCTTCGACACGACTATAATTAAATAAGGCACTTTGTGATGTACGTCTTAATACTAGAGAATATGGAAAATCTTTTATTTGACTCACTGTCCATGCTTCGTGATGTCAGTCTTCGTCCACTGTGAAATCTTTCGAACTTCGGAGGTTGTCTTTCAATTGGAGTCTTTTTCGTTTCGTAATGCGTTCGTCCTGAATATCGGAAACCCGATCCCAGATGAGGCAATAGTCCAACTTTCTTTACAGGCTCAGGACTCATGAGTCTAAAAATTATGATCAACAGTTACAATAAGTCATTACATTGAGGTGCTACCGAGTTCATTATGCTCTGAAATATAGTAAGAGTTTTATTTGGCAAAAATCTTTTGTACAACGAAATTAATTATTAATGGTGAATTAAAAAAAATGCTTCATGTCGATTTGCACTGATTTTATTGGACTGAATGCTGAAAGAATTACCTGAAGAAAGTGTGATGCTCAACGCATGTTTTCCATAGCTTCTTAGCTGCCCTGTGATTTGCCAATTTGAATCCGATGGTCGATTCAAACTGCTCGAATTCGCCGGGTCTGATTTTGATGTAGAAATTATGCCTTTTGTAAGAGATCTTGATAATCTTGGGCCATGCGAACCTGTTGATCCTAAGCCTGTCTCTGTAAACCGACAGTCCTGTCGAGCAAACGCCAAGCGTAATATCCACACCTTCCGAGTCTTTCGCCGGATGAAGGTCAATGCCGTACATAGCCAGTTTCTTTGCATTCTCGAGGTAATGCAATTCAGCTTCTGCAGGTGTCTGTCCTCTGTTGAAGCAAAGCAAGTAGAACGAATGCGTTACACAACAGCGTCGACTTTATTTTCTTATAATTGAACAAGCTACGATTAGGCAACGACAAAAGGCACGTTTTAACTTTACGATTATCAGAGGCAGTAACCACTATTCTCGTTTCATATGAGAATAGTGGTTACTGTCGCGGATGATTCATTCAACGCTCACCCTGTTAATGGGAATAGTTCAACTATTATTATCAACACTTTACTGAGAAATGTTTCTCGAGGTAGTCGTCAACGAATTCGAATAGTCGGTGCTGTAAAGTACAACAGTGATGACATTACTCACTTGTGCGAAACGTGAAGACCCATCACCTTTTCAACCAGTTCCGGGCTTTGATTGGGTGCGAATTTGAAGTCTTTCAAGTATGTTTTGCCGTGTTCCTTTTCGTCGTAATCGCCGATTTCCGATTGCACTAAGTAGGAGCCCAGGAGAGCGTGTGTGACAAAGGAGCAGGGCAATCGTCCTGTGATTATATCATTCCTAATTTGCAGGCACAACTGATAGCGCGTTATATCCTCTTGCAATTGAGCTGGATCAGGTGGGTAGAACTTTACTTCGAAATTAAATTTCCAAGGCTCGTCTGGAATGATGGTGAAATAGAGTTACTAATAAGACACTGAACATGTATACATATAAGGTATTTTTAAAGAAATTATAATAGACTTTATTCACAATTTATATATAAATAAGTGAAAGTGAAGGTCGATTTACACTGGATAACATTAAAATAATGTCTTTACAAAAATTTTCCATCTGATTTTAAACAGTTGAATAATTAAAATTGTTTAATTAGATACTAACTTTTTAGGAACTTTGAGATTCTCCTTTCCAAGTCCAGCCAATTTCTAGGATCGTATTTGTCTTCGTAAATTAGTCCGAAATAATCTTTTTCGAGTAGATTTATGCTTTGACATACTCTGTCTAAAAGCTCATGACCCTTTGCTTTTCTCTGTAAAGGAAAACATACAATTTACTAGGTTTACAGAAAGTATACGTTAAATCAGGAAACGGTTGGTTATTTTAAGGAGATTCAGTGATGCTATTAAAATACGTAGTATGACATGAAATTGAAGGATATTGTAATTTAAAATAACAGAAGTTTAATTTTGATTGAGAGTTTTTTTTACTAGAGTTCTAATGGGAAGCAGTACTTTCAGGCTGTATTTTGATTAAAATAATGTAGAAAAAAGCAGAAATCTGAGAAAAAAAACCTATGGTTGAATAAGAAATCAATTAAAGAATACTTTTAGTCCTTGATCGATCAAAGCTTGTTAACCGCGACCATTTAAGAGATAAGCATTTGAAAACATAAATAAAATGTTGACAATCTCCTTAAATGTGTTCAATTACTCTAGTTTAGGAGTTAAAAGTTTGTGCGCGTTACCTCAATGCTGAAATCTTTAACGGTGCCGTCCAAAAGAGTAATCCTTGCAAGAGCCAATTTTCCCTTGCTGAGGGGACTCTTGCTTGGTGAATTGGTCCCATTTTCAGTCGCCGTTTCCGTTGGGCCAACGCTTGGCTTCCGTTCCTCCGGCATCTTTGTCTCTTAACTGTAACAGAAAACAAAACGTATTTCATTAGAAGGTGCTAGATTATTTATAAAAATTGAATGTTATTATTGCCATTTTGTTCTAATATTCATTGATTCATATCTTTTTTCTAGTTTTTTTTCTTGTTGTGTACATAAATAAAAAATAAATAAAATAAACAAAATTAAGTAAAGCAAGTAAATTAATATTTAATACGATTTTCTCTAATTATTTAATAACGTTACAATTCAAGGACTATTCCACTTTACAAAGTATCATCGCATCGACTAAATTACTTATTTAAACCCACTAAAGTCTGTGAAAAATCTGAGCACGTCTAATTTTACACCCGCCCGTTTCACGCGATGACTCAATAATTTAAAGTACAATACGAATTTAGCGAGCTAAGCTACAATCGCACGAAATCGGAGCCTTCACCGAGCTTCGCTCGTTCGAAAGTCCAACAAGGTCATCTCTGTATAGCACAGGTG
>UELV01112022.1:14371-33820 GCA_900490015.1 Megastigmus stigmatizans | reverse complement strand
TATATATATATATATATATATGTTGTATTTATATATTTATATTTCGAGTAGATGAATATATGTTTTTTTTTGCGCTTTTCTCGAAAAATCATTGGGTGACCCTATAAAACGACTTCAGATTCGGATTCAGCGTCGAAAAATACATGGGAATATACCTGTCTCTTTAAAAGTTCAGACTACTTTTTTTTCGTGGGCCTGTGTAATATAACACAATAAGCTTACATGTAGTTACCCTCGAACCTACATCCGATAAACCGAGAACCTAGTATAACCCTAAACCCAATAACCTTACACCCAAAAACCATACGCGTATTAATTAAAAAATCTCGTAACCTTAACCCTAACTAACTTATACCTGATAATTCTAGGCCTAGTAAGCCTAAACTGAGTAATCCTGAAACCTAAAACTAATAAAGCTACTTTCGATAACCTGTTAACCATATACGTAATTCTAAAACTTAATAATCCTACATACCTACAGATACCTAATAATTCTACGTCTACTTGGGTAAAAGTGATTTATATATAATTGTATGTAATTATATGTAACCATCTACCTAAACTTATATAAGTACATATGATCACATGTAATTGTAAATGGTTTTTAACTCAGAACTTTTCGATTTCACGTATGTAGGTACATTCGTATACAGATTTGTATAGTTAAATATAATTAGATAAAACCATATATAACCATGCATAATTATTTATAGCTTTCTATAACTATATATACGCATAATCTGGGAGTAAATCAAGATAACATATTTTTTAAATGAATCTATCATAGGTGTATTATTTCGCAATTTATTATCTAAATCGATTTTAAATAGATATTCAAAAAGGATTTCTTACATACGACATTAGAAACGTGTAGCATGTTCAGATTAGGTTGCATGTGCTTAACTTGAAATTTTTTTTATATAAAAAAACAACCTTACTACGGGCTCCTAAATGTAAAATTTAAATTTTAGAATAGTCTAGTTCTATTGTGCAATATTTTAATAATCATTTCTTATTAAATAAATTAATTGAGTCTGTAATGGTAATTATATATAGTTATGTATAGTTATATATCAACATATAATTTATATAATTATATATAATTGTATACAATTGTAAATAAATGATGTAAGTTTATAAGTCGGGTTATGAATGATTATATATAATTATATAGAAATCACTTTACACAGGAAGAAGATTCAGAATTAGTTCATTGCCAGTTGATAACAAATAACGCTATCAAATCAATAGTTCACTTTTGTAGAAGTAGAATAAAAATAGGTAGATTTAAACTGAACCGGATAAGAAAGACTGAGATGACTAAAAATATTTAGAAACTACAATGATTTATAATCTCAACCAAAGACAAAAAAATTAAGAGGAAGCTTCTTCATTACTATTCGTGAGGAGAAAGTAAAATATCTCAATAAAATCATTGAAAGTTGATTAATAAATAAGCCAATACAGTGCCCTACATTTTAATGTCAAATCTAAGAATAAAGCAATAACTTTCACGAATTTTTGCAATAATTTGATAAATAATATTATTCTTCCTTCGGCAATTAGTTGTTCCAAACAATTGATAAAATAAAAATTTTGGTTACTCCAGAACAATCAATGAGACTTGTTTGCTTATTTTCAGGTAAAGACGAAGCACCGATAAGAAATGACTCGATAATTCACCGATCCCTCCAACTTTATTTAACACGCATTAACGCTGAAATACTCGCAAAGTTCGCACTAGAGAGGAAAGTCGGGCTCCAGCTACAGGAGACCAACAACAACAACAGCAGCAGCAGCAGCAGCAGCAGCAGCAACCTCCTTAGAAACTACGTGGGAAAACGTAAGCGCTTACGCGCAACAAAACGAAAAGGACGAAGAGCATGGAGAGTCGCGTTGCACACAGCATCCACGCACTCGCGGCACACTTTAATAGTCAACGCTGACCAGCGAGGATACCAAGATCCCCCTTGGAGTTCCAGCTGCAACGGCAAAACGACGACGCCGCGGCGGCACACTTTGCCAAGTAGTTACACTCGCGTAGAACCTATAGACACTCCCTGTATACTCTATCTCTCTCTCTCTTTCTCTCTCTCTCCTCTGGTCTTTAGAAATCAGCCTCGCCTACTCGCCGTAGGATAGAATCGCAGTGAAATTTTTAGCCTACGACCATAACAAATTTTATGATCGCCATTTTCAATCACTCGATCATTGTGTGTGCGTGTGTGCGTGTGTGTGCACTGAAAGTTGCCAATACACATGCGCCATGGTAAATAGATGCGATGTTATTCTCTAAGGCCTATGAGTATTTGTAAAAAATAGGGAATCTTGGAACCAATCGAAGGTGACAGATATGCTCTTTAAACCTGAAAGAACGACTGATATCCCAAGACAGTAAAATATTATTTATTAGTAGATCAAAATTGAATCTCTTTGATAAAGGCAGATTCAATATCTGACTTTATCGAGTAACTTTTTACACTTTTAAAGTTAAAATCCTCTTTTTTATAGGCTACTAAACACCTATATACTGAAATTAGTTATTTCTCGAATATTAATTTAGTAATTTTTATACCCACAGTTGATTTATAGATTTTTTCACGTTTTAATCAGATTAATAGAATACATACGTTATACAAACATAAGATTCTTTTTAATTTTAAAGAAATAGTTATCAGATTTACAAACGATTAATAAAAATCAGAATATTTCACCCTGGACTTGTTTCAATGAAGAATGAATACTTTTGAGGGTGTATATATAAATTTAGCTGATTTTAGTATTAGAAGTTTTATTACTTCCACATCTAGTGAGGATGTTGTAACTACACAGAGAGCTCCTGCACAGTGAGCGTTAAATAATATTTCTTATGACTTTTGAACAAGGCGACTCGCACTATTTTTTTTTCTTTCACTGACATTTCAAAATTATTGTTAGGTAGAAACTTTTTTTGGCAAATTTTTTTCAAATTCCGTCTGCGTTTAGGCTTGGGTAAAAAACTATTTGTCACTATTCCTTGCAAGAGTCAGAAAAAATAGACTCAGTTTGACTTTTATTTATTAATTGACCGATGACTATTTCTGTAATATAAAACTGATATTTCTAAGAAGCACATTTTTAGACATATTTTAGACTTTCCCAATTAATAAAAAAATCGAGACAAACAATTCAATAATTTTTATTTACTTCACAAATTTAAAATTTAAAATTAAACATTGCAAAAAGAACGAGATTGTGAAAGTGATTAAATAAACTAAAATACTGTGTTGTAAGTTAAAATTCATAAAATTCATTCTAAACTCAATATTTAATTACAATGTAAATGACTGACTGTAAAGAATTTGGGAAAAACGAAACTTGCAAAAAAAATGAGGGTTTGTGTCCAGAAAAGAATAGTTCATTCTTTATACTTTTCATCACGAGTCAGACTAGCTTTTTCCTCGTGATTTTCCTCCGACTGCCCATCTTCCACTGTTGGCGCTTCGTGCGGTGAGTTTTGTCGGTTTTACGTGGATTCAATGCCACTGCCACCGTTGAGCACCAGCAGGTGGGCCACGTGATAGATGGCTTATACAGTGTAGAAAGGGAACAAAAAACGGACCTTTGTAGGTCAAGATCGGCGAGTGCGTAAATATCAACTTCCACTTCCGCTTGCGTTGTAAGAATATCTCTTTAAAGTGTCTTTTTTAAACGACTTTAGAAAAGTTAGTATCTCACGGCTGCTCCCGAACTTTTTCAACGTTGTTTCCTAGAGCTTAATAAAAACTTTTTGCAATACGATTTTCTTAAATACTTTCATAAAAAGTATGTCGGTTAATTTAAAATTTGTTAGTTTATATTCATTTTGCTTCCTCAGAAAAAATGCTTTTTAACGCTGAAAAACATTTTTTGCCAGAAATGCTTAAAAACATTTTATTTGTTTTTTTTTTCGAGGGATGGTTGTTGAATAATAGTTTTTAAGATTCATCGACTTGCTTTTATGATCGAAAATGACTTTTTGATGTCCAGTCTTTTTTTATTTTTTCGTATTGCATGTTTAATATTAAAAATATTTAAAATAATTGTTTCAAAGAACTTTCATTTACCTACAATTTGTGACCTTATCTTTTAAAATAACTGGTTTCTTCGTTTGTTATTTTCAATAATGTCATTTCATAAAACTTAAGTTATAAGTTTTGAATGTCTTTATCAATTCATATGAAAGTATATCTTCTGTAAAATAAAATTATCATGATAACGAATATATAAAAAGGTATATTTTGCTATAAACGTGATAACATTAGAAAAAAATTGGTATGCATATAAATAAGTTTATGTAACTCAAAAATTACTACGCCAATTCAATACAAAATTTTTTTATGACAAATGTAAATGAAAAGTAAAGGAACTAATTAATCGTCATTCTCAAGATAGAAATATAAAGATTTTTATGTTCTTCATTAAAATTTTTTTACATATGGTTAATAAATTTTAAAGTAAGTCATAAAAAATACTTAAATATTAATTATAAAAACTAAATTTTTATCAACTAGTTTTAAATAAAAGTAGCTGGTATAAAATTTAAAGAATAGGTATATACATTCGAAAATTTAGTAACGACTGAAATTTTAAAACTATTTATTGAAATTTCTTGCATAATTCTTGGGTTATTTTTAAAAATATAAATTTTAAAAATTATATTATTATTGATTAATTTATTGATAAATTATACATCACATACAGATTGGAACAAATAATTAAGTTTCAAATTTTTTTGTTGGTTTTCTTGTAATTTAGTAGTGATGTGTGTGCATTCTTTCTGGAAAATTCCATTTTTATCGAATTTGATTATTAACACTTTATAAATCTTTAGTTATACTCTTATTGGAGCCAAAAATTTTGAGGAGACTAGACTAGACGTTTTCTTGATTTTGAGAAAATTGCAAATATTTTCATTGCTATTATCTGCTATAAGAATAAGATTTTGTATATTATGAATTTTGATAAAAAGAACTTTCCTTATTCGGAAACAAAATTTTTTTATTTTAAAAATTATTACTTTTTCTACAAAAACACATTTTTTAAGATGCTTTTTTTAATATTCTTTGCAATGTAGTCAAGCTGAAAGCTCAGTGCTTTACAGCTGTTAAACTTGTCACGTGGAAACATAATTTTCTAAAAGGGGTTAAAAAGAATACGAATCGAAAGTTAAGCCGCTTATGCGCATACGGCATTGAAAACGCCGACTATATCGTGAAATCCTTCAGTCTTTACAAAAAGTCTGGTCCGTCAAGGATATATGTTGGTTGCTGTGTCGAGTCGAGAACTAAGAGACAAACCCAAGGACAAATCTCGTACACCCGAAAGTCAAAAATCCCGAAAGCGCGTCAACAGTCGCCATTTGCTGTCTGCCTGAGTAATAAGAACGTCTTGTTCTTGCGTTTACTAGATTAATGTGATGTTCCGGTGAAGTCAGCATCTCCGTCCTTATTAGAAATTACAACACTCTCTATTATACAAGTCCCACTCAAATGATATGAATCGTTTTCAACATCGTTTTTGGGTAACTTTTATGAGTTATGTATATATAATTTTAATAGGTTCTAGGATTTGCATAATACAATATTTAGTTTTCTTCAGCTCTATATATTATTAAAATTATTATTATCTTAAATAATTTACCTACGTTTTCCAAATCATTTTGTACTTATCTACCAAACGCACATTTTGTATTCCATGCAAATATTCCCTACGCCTTTAAGCAACAGGTTTAATAAATTCATGTAATGATATAGTTATAGACTGTCATTATAATTAAAAAATGATACATGTTAGAATGAAAATCATTTTGATCATTGCCACATTATATCGTATGCTCGACTATTTATTTTTTTTTTAAATTATGAATTTAGTTTTTGTTACAGAATTATTCTGAAAAATAGATTATTAAAATGACATAATTTCAAGGTCATATAATTTTCTTAATACACCTCTACACCATCTCAGAGTGTAGAATTCACCTCTTAATTTGATAGAGAAAGTTTATTTTACTATATAGAGTAGAAATATGTGACTCACCCTATATATGAATACAATATTTCATTAGCAAGTTTTCACTTATAAGTTTATGATATTTAAATATTTGGGGTAAGTTAATGTACGTATATGACTATTATTTAATATTTCCATTTGTAAAAATCCAATTCCTATAGCCGTAGGTTAGTTATAATAAAAAATTTTATTTAAAATAAGAACGATTATTGAATTGTAGAAGGTAGTAGTTAGAATCCTATTTATAACGTTATACTATTTATCCAATGGTTTAAAAATCTATAAGTACTGCATTCAAAAATTAAGTCAATCAAAAACGAAAAAACCCAACCACTATTGCTAAGCACACTCATTGAATGAGCTCTTTAAATCGGACACCGCAGAAAAGGAGAAAAATCTACCTATACTCCGTCTGCGATCCTCAGGAGTGTAGCAGAACTGTCGAGATCGCGAGGGAGCGATAGGAGTTGGCACGCGGCTCCGATATCCGGCTTTCCGATCGCGGATCGAGGCGCGCGTGCCACGCGACCAGTAGAATGATTCCGTCAGTGGTCGGCCGATCGAACTCGGCTCTCGCGTGCAACACAATCGCGGAACTCCTGCTTTGAGCTCGCGCGCGCGTGTAAAAGCCGACCGACGAGCGAGCCGACAAGCGTCTTATCGATGACCTCTGGATATATGCCGAGTGGCTATTTCTCGCTGCTGGTATACGCATGAAAAGCAGCTGTCGGTTTTTCACCGAGTGAAAAGAGCGCCGAGGAAGCTCCAATTCAGATTGCTTATCGGCGGACCTCCAATTTCATTAATACGACAATAAATTTGTCGACTTTTTTCAAGCGGGATTCCGAAGTAGAATTTTCGATTGGAAAGCCTGTCCGTCAATTGTCATTCTAGGAGTTAGTAATAGTACGCTTATTCGCTCGATATATTTTTCTTACTTAGGCTAAAAGTTCTAGATTTGTTGAGATGAGCAAGAATTTATATTAGTCTTTGTTTATCCGACACAAAAACAGTTTAGTTCAGAGATCATTTTGATAAAACATGGCTATACCGATCATCGGACGATTATAATTCTAATCTGCTTTGATTAAAATGACTAAATGTATGATGATCAATTGAAGAACGTTTCAATGACATTTTTTATAATAAAAATGACTGCTTGATCTGCTTGGTTAAATAAAAAGATGTTTCTATTCTTGGACAAAATTATTAGTAATTCGTGATTCTAATGAAGGAGTAAAAGCAGAAAAAGAATAAAGAATTTTCTGCTAAAATTACTATAATACTCGTAGTAATTTCACTACACTCCAAACTACACTACACTACACTACACTATCAACTGTTACATCCATTTTTTACACGACTTTATTCGGTTTGTAAATAATTTTCGTATTTCCTATGAAAGACGCACTTGTCGCGAATCTCTTCTCGAGTGCGAGAGTCTGTATTCCTTTGGTGATGCATGGCGAGTGTACGCGCGGAATAGGGAGTAAATTACGACTTTGCTGATGAGAGTTAGAGAGAGAGAGAGATGAGCTGTTTTGAAAAACTCTATTTGTCAAGCGCTAGAGGATTTCTTTGTACGACATTATAAATCCTTTTATCTTCTCCCGATCCCCGCGACTTTATGTTCCCGCTCAGTATCATAACGACGTTTCTTTTGCTTTTGTCGCGCTCGCAGCTCTTACTCTTACGCTCTCTCTCTCTCCCTCCTTCTATTTTCTTTGCACGCTCGATAATGGCTTTATACTTAGTCGAACTACATTGTACGCGCGGGAATCACTTGAACTATTGCGGATGCTTCAATGGTTGCAAGTATAACTTTTTTGCTCTCGACGCTGCGCTCCAGTTTAAATGATTGTAACAATTTTGTCGTTAGAATCGATCTTCTTTGAATTTTCATTTCTAGATCAGTACCGAGTTTTATGCTTATAAAAATATATCACAACTATACCAAAGGTTACAAGCTCATCAAGTGAGTAAATAAGGTCAGAAGAGAAGCGATTCTTTCTATACATCTATAAGCATTCAAAAAGGTAAAACAATGCGAGAGAGGAAGGAGCGAGAGAGAGAGAGAGAGAGAATCGTTGTCTTTAAAAGGCGAGAGAAACCTTTTTGAAAGTTGGAACGGATCGGCTGGTCGCGAGCGTCGCCGAGCACTACTATACTGTGCAGCAGCAGCAGCAGCTCGAGCCGCGACTGCACTGCGGGACCGCTGCGGCGCCAGCCACTTGGATATTATACATATACCGTGCTGGAGAGCAGTCAACGTTACTATCTATACTACTACTGGCCTTCGCCAGCCGCATAACTGTATTCCAGGCCCCGATCCAACGCTCCAGTCGACGCTAAATTTCAGAAAAATTAGCTGCTTGCTTTGCAGGTTATACCTATTGGGAGATGTTTGACTAGCCGTATCGGGATGTTTAATCGTTAAACAAATTTAATTCAAATATTATTTGAGGATTTTATAAACTACATCGAGTAATCAAAAATACAAATATATTAGATTATTTTAAATATACGCTTTTTGTTAGTTGAATATACTCAAATTTACATTTACAGCAAATATTTTCTTCTTACTTGCGAATCACAATAAATTTACATTTACAGCAAATATTTTCTTCTTCCTTGCGAATCACAATAAATTTGCATTTATCGAGACTTACTTCATTTTAACATAAATCTAATAATATTTCGTAATAAATATAATTATAACTATTAAAGTAAAAGTACCAATGCCTGGATGTCTTAAGAGTGATCTACCTAAAAATGGACACATTGATTTATACATGTCTACGTACTGGATAGTACCAAAAGCATTAGTTTGTAATTACATTTATTTTAGGTGGGTTGAACTCTCGTTTATAAATTCACCAATCGCGAGTGTGAATCTGTAATCTGTATAAAAATCATATTTACAATCGACTTCTTTATGACATGGTAATTAGATTATACAATGCCGATACGGGATGCATTTAAAAAAATTGTGTGTGCATTTAATGAACTTTATTGGGAGCGATAAAAATAACTTTTTTTTGTACTTTTAGATTAGTATATTTCAAAAGCTTAACGCGATACAGCAATTCCATTCGCATTTTCCATGCTATCAGTGTATTTTTTACAAAGAGTTCTTTGTATTCTTAGTTTGACAATGAAAATGAGAAATATGAATGTTCGTTGATTAAAACCGAGGTAGAACCAATTGAATATAATTTATTTAACACGATAAAAAATCGAATATAAGAAATAAGACTTCCTGCATAGTTTTTTGATTGCCACATCCAAAGTTATTAAATAGTTGCCATTATTTGAATGCGGCGTTCACATCTTTATCTCTACCATGCATTAGAAATGTCTGAGAGAATGAAACCAAATTATTACGTCTTAATCATTTCGCTTTCACAACCGAAGCTTTGATCATCGCATTTAAACCTCTTTCAACCAATAACTTTACTCGTGACATCCAAAACCTTGGAAGACCAATATTTGTCCAAATAATTCGGTTGTGACTACCAAATTCTTGCTTATCACTAGCACAGTGGTTTTTCCCTAAAGAATCCTCTAGTAAGTTTTGCATGAAATCGATAAAATCCATTGTACCAAGTCATGCATGTATTAGTAGAGGAATTTGATCGTTTAAAATTTAATAGGCATACTTTCAGTACCGTTTGAGGAATGTAGTCAATCATATAAGAGCAGGAAACGAGATTTCAGTAAATAGCATAGAACAAGTCAAACAACCAAATCCTTAATTATACATAAAAGCGTAGTTTTAGAAAATACAATAAAGCTCGATGAAAATACAAATAAAATCTCGAGCAATATTCTAATAATCATCCTAATATCGGCTAAAAAGGCTCGATAAAAAGTCAAACAACGCTGCGATCGCGCAAAAAAAAGAGAAGCCGAGGGAAAACAAACCATATAAAATAAGAGGGAGCGCAGGATGAAAGCGAGAAAGAGATAAAAGATACACGTGGTAGTAGCCGGTATCCCCCCGTCAGCAACGTCGCGTCAGAGCCTGCAGCAGCAGCAGCACGTCCCAGCAGAAACTCTCGCAGCCTCGACGAAGATAGACAATCAACGCGCGAAAACTCGCCAAAGCGAAGCTCGCTCAGAAAGAAGAAGAGAGATAGAAAGAGAGAGGCCCACACACACGCACACACACACACACACACACACAGAAACTAGCACACAGCCACACATACAGCACCAGAGGCGGAAAAGAGCCGGGAGACGGGCGAGGGAGGAAGGGACGGGAGGGAGGGAGTGCGGCTACAGTGGGAGAGAAAAGTTTAGCCGGGAGCTTGCGCAGAGCGAGAGGGAGAGCTTCGCCGAGCTTTTGGACGTTTTTCCGCGTGCCGCTGGCCGGCTCCGCTCTTCGAATACAGTCGGGCATACGTCAGCCACGTGTGCGGGGTATGCCCACTATCCAGGGGCGGCTCCCATTGGCCGATCCGCCCAGCCAATCCCGACACGGAGAGTTTTTCTACTGCCAGGTGGTGGTGGTGGTGGTGGCACAATTTGCTCTCGCGATCACTCCGGCAGCTTTCCTCTCGTCTCTCTCTCTCTCTTTCTCTCTCCCTCCGGCAACTTTCAGCCACCCCACCGCCTCGACTCGCAGGGGAAAGCGCTACGTTGCGAGCTTTTCTCTTCCCTCTCGCGCTTTTATCGCGAACGCGCTTTCTCTCTCCCCCCCCTCCCCTCCTCTTTCGCTCCTCGGGGAATTGGATGTGGCGCGCGAAGCAGCGGAGGGAGAGCGACGAGTTTGGAGGGAAAACGCCGGATCCCCGCGAGAAGGGGAAGCAAAACGAAGAGCGCGAGGAATTTTTTTCGAAAAGCTCGCCCCGCCAGCTCGGTACCGCACCCAACCCCACCCGACGCTGCTGCTGCTACTGCCGCCACCGCTGCTGCCGCTCCCGATGCTGATGCCGGCTTCGGAAGCGGCTTTTTGCGCGCAGGAATTTTTTTCGGCAAATAGAGAATTTCGATAATTGCACGGACACGCGCGAATGTACGACCGCCACGACCCCCCGAGCCCATCCGCGCGGCCCGCTATGATTTATTTTCTCGTCTATGTGGATCATTCGTGTGTTTCGTGCGCCCGTGATTAGTAGCTCGCCGACGCTTTTATGTCGGATCATAATTATTTGGTTATACGCTGATTCCTTGTAATGAGCTACGTTTTTCGGATTTCATTACATAGAGGAGAAAGACTCGATTTAGTGCGGCTAATGGCTGCTTTTTTTACCACTGCAACTTATAAAATTTTAGTTATTGCGGAAAAAGTCATGTTGATTTAAACAGTTCGATTACCTAATTAGTTACTCGACATCGTATTTTATAATGCTGACTTATGGAAATTATAAAACCAATTGTTAAAAACTCTTTTTTCAGAATAAATACATAGCTAGATTTTTGTTTCACTTCCGAAACGAGCGGATTTTTCCAACTGCAAATTTTGGAGAGGCATTTTCATTATTTGTATATACCCTTAAACTATAAGTACATTTTCAACTGGTATATATATAAGTATAGTTTCAAACGGAAAGAGTATAACCCTATCATTAAGAAATGTAGAGATAATACACTTTTTCTCACTCTTCAAAAAATACTTTACATAGCAGCACCCATTATCAACACGCAGTGCAATTAAAAATCCAAATTTCCGGCACTCGAAGCACGCCAGTAATCCCGGCTACATCAACAACGCCTAAATCAACAAAAACCCAGCGACGCGTCGGCAAAAATAATAACGCCGTTGTCGCCGAGAGAGTCTTTAAGATTCCGCTAAAGAAGCAACATCAACTGCAGCTGCTTCCCTTTCTCCTGCGAAATGAAAATTGAAAAGAGCCGCGGCGAAGGAGTCGGTAAGAGCGAGAAGGGCCTTCGTTTAAGTGCAGTTACGTCAGCGCCTGAAGGGAGTACGTATAACCACGAGTCTTCCTATTCCTCTCTCGCTCTCTGTCTCCCTTTTTCTCTTCTCTTTCTGCGCGCGCTCGTCGCATCCCTCGGGACGTCGAGCCAGAGCGGAACAAAGGACGCACGCTTTCAAAGAGCCGAACGAAGAGGGACGGCGCGGCACGATATCGGTCGGCGACTTGCGCGTGCCCCCAGATCCTCTCCAGCGCTGAATCCCTGCAGGAAGGAGAGAAAGAGAGAGAGAGAGAAAGCGACTGGCGAGAGAGGGACAGAGAAAGAAGGCCGAGTGACGCGCATACAGCCGACTTGCCACCGCGACTATGGATTATAGATCGTTTCGGTGATTCCCCGAGTTCACTCGTCCGCGCTTTACTGCACAGAGTTTTGCGGTCTACGCACTTGCCGCGGCAACGTACTTTCATCGCATAGTGGTTTTTTCTCTTCATTAGTTTTTCGTTGCTGTTGGTGAGTTTAGGAAAATTCATTTTGTCTTCTTTTAAACATAAAACGAAAGGTTGATGTGTTACGCTTAATATTCTATTTGTCTGAGATTCAAATATTTATATAGGATATTTTAAAAAGGTATAATGTAGAATTTTCAAACTAAGGGATTGGCTACCATTTCCTTTTTGAATTATCGACTACATTTGTACTATTCAGCTTATAATGGATAGAATATATTTTTTAGTGATCAAGAAACAGAAAACATCGTTGTTAAATCCTTTTACAATCTACAACTATACGAAACATTATTCTAATTACCATTTATTACATTAATTTGATAAGCGATCCTAAATACACCTTTTTAAAGCGATTTTACAAATCCTTATGTATTGCTGTTAATAAATCCAATTTGTTTTAAACGTTAAGAACGATTGTATAATCGTTTATATTCTTACGTACGTAAGTAGATCTTAATTTCAGTTAGCGCAATGTGCAAAAAAGATGGCCTACTGATACTCATCTATAGAGAAATGAATCCAAATACAAGCTTCATCCTCGTGGTACACGTTTAAGGTAGAGACGAAGCGTCGTTACTGTGGTATCGTCCAAATTCTATCCGATATGACTGGCGCACAGAAAAGCTTCGAGGGGAGAAAAAGGAGGAAAACGGCTAGCCCATTCCCCCGTCCCAGCCTTGGTAATATAATAATCCAATGGCTTTTGCAGAAGTGCTGTCGTTGCCCAAGTCAGCCGTGCTTTCATTCATTCTCTCGTTCTGCCCCCCCCCCTCTCTCTCTCGCTCTTTCTGTTTCCCTCCCTCCCTCTCTCTCTCTCCCTATCTCTCCCTCTCTCCCTGTCTGTCTCTCCTTCGTGATGTGATAATCCTTTTCCTTCTCTTGTTCTCATTGCATACGCATAGGTGTACGCTATGTATAGGGGAATTCGCGCAGCGATAAAGACAGTAGCTATTCCCTCCTCTACCTGTACATCCACTTTCTTTCTTTTCCTCTCTTGCTTTCTCCTTCTGTTCCATCCTGTAGTTTTTACTTGTAGCTATCTCGCTCCTTCTCGTGATGCTCTGCTTTCTTATTTCTCTCTCTCGGATTTTCTCGCTGTAGAGAAGTATCTCCCTCTCTCTTCCTTTTTCTCTCGATGAAGCTCGCTTAGTCTTTCTCTCTTCTCTTTCCTATTTCCTTTTTTACTTTTATCTGAGACTCGCTGAATTTCTCTCTCTCTCCGTTTCTCTTTTTCTCTCCCTCTGTTTCTACGTCTCAGTCTCACGAGTTCGTCTAGTTGAATTTCAGCTCTCACCCCCCCCCCCCCCCCCATTCCCAACTCCTTCACTCTCTTTCTCTTCCTCCATCTCTCCGTGGATTCTCTTCTCTTTCTGTCTCTTTTTGCATTTATCTCTCTTTCTCCCGCACAGTCCCGCTAAAATACTCGCTGCATCCCTCTCTTCTCTCTCTTGCTTTCCTTGTCTTCGCCTCTTGTTCTCTCCAACTGAATTTCTCTCATCTGTCTTTTACGCTCTCTCTTTCGATTTCTCTCTCTTTCTCTCTACGTTGGCTGAAGAGAGGAAATCAAGTCTAAACCGGCAAAGCGAGAGACAAGGCGAGACGATGATTCCTACCTTGCTGACGAATCGAGAGATAGAAAAAGAGAAAGAGAGGATGAATAGTCGCCGATAAAGGAGGGTGGAGATAGCGCAGGAGGTGCGACGCTGAAGAAAAGGGAGAAAACGGATAAGAGTAAGAGAGGGCACAGGAAAAAGCGCGCGAGAACTTGACAATGCGCGCGCCGCAGACTAACAATTTTAACACCATTCATATTTTATTGCCATTGATCCTCAGTCCCGCTACGGTTTTAAATTTATCCACGGAGAATGTTTTTTTATTCATCCAAGAGATCTTAATGGATAGTTTAAATACTTAAAAAAAGATTTTTAATTAATCTTTAGATACAGGCTATTTTTCCTTTTTAGAAAATGTTTTACAATTGTTCTGTGGAGCGAAAATAAGTAGCTTAATATTATAAGAAATATTTATATTTTTGGTTTATAGGAAAAGAAGTCCTTATAAATTTTAAATGTAAAATAGATTTTTGGAAAATTATCTGAAAATGTAATAATTAATAAAATTTTTGGCTCTACACTTTCGCAGTTATCTACATCTTTTAATTTATTTAACATGTCTTAAAATGTTTTTTTCTGGAATTTATGCCCATTGAGGTTTTTCTTTCAGTGTATTTACTATACCATATTGTACTACCAGAGAACTTTAGCGGGGTCGTAATATCCTTTCTTTCGGAGACCATTGTACGAAGCATTGCTAAATAGAAAACAAAATTAGTGTAATTGTAAATTCAGTTCCTGGCTTTCTGATTATAAGTCTTAATGGGTATAAAATTAAAATATTGATTGATTTTTTTATTAGAAATCATAGAAAGTTGTTTCTGTACATATTAAAATATTAGTTTTTACTACTGATATCGAACATTGGTAGGGTATTTATAGTATTGATAAGATGTACAATAAGACATACGTAAGTTCGAATAGGTAAGTTATATCTAAATAAATTAAAAATAAATATCTGATTAAATTACTGTACAGTTAGTACATCCTAATATTTTTAGTGGAAGAAAACAGTGGTTCACTCTCGTATTTAGACATTCATTCCAGAAATAAATTAAATTATGAAATATCAACAATAGGAACGATAGGATGCTCTTCGATCTATTCGACTTGGAAATTATGTCGAAACAAAATTCAAGTTTAAAAAATAGAAAGTAATGATTTTAATTTTTTGGCTCGATTTGATCAATCGACTTATCTTTATTTAAAAAATAGAATCTAAAGATCGCTAAAAAGTTATAAAATTTTATTTTATATTAATTCATAAAAATTAGCGATTTAATGCTCTTATCTTCAGCAATCTCTATTTTTTTAATATTACTTTAAATTTTACGACTAGATTTTATTGATCGTAACTACTATTTTCTACGATGAGCTTTTTCATTTTATTATAGAACAGCTGTTATCTATCAAAAATAGTTTTTCTGAAAAAATTGTGGTAATACATTATTAAATATATTTCATGGTTGTACAATTTGAAATATTATTTTTCGTTTTCACAGCTACGCTACTGTAACCGTGTGTACGAAATTATATCTGGAAATTGGTCGTAAATAAATGGAGCATACAAATATGAATAATTTGGACCATGCATGAACCATATCTGATCACGCGATGGTGAATTTCCATACATGATCTTTTTTCCAATACACACTCAAGAATGGAAGAGTGCAGATAAAACTATGATCTATATGATTGTCTATATGCCATTTTTATGAATTCTGAAACTATACTTAGATTTTGATTGAATTAAATAGAAATGCTGTAAATTATTAGCAAATTAAAGAAGATAACATTTTGTTAAAAATTAAGTAAATTTTTCTCAGGTCAGATAATACTCGATATATGGGTAAATGGGTATCCAGGCAGTGCGCTACATAATTTGTGGTGTCTAAGTGTGAAATTTGGTCGTATACAACGTATACAACGTATAGGTGTGTATAGAGTTGGCGATAACGATGCGAAGATAATGTGGTTCTGTAATTTTTGAGTTTAGATAGGGATCTCATACCTATACACATAAAACTAATTGTAAGAAGCAAGCTATTAGGACATGATCATCAGTGAGCATGTACATTTAGACTTCTAAAACTACGGAGTGCACTTGTGGAACATTGTCGTCTGTGACATGTTGAGCACGATCGGATTTCACACCTAAATACATAAAACTACTATAAATGTTTTATATGCAATATTATTAAGCTAATTGATTTTAGGTTTGTAAGTAATTTTTGCTTTACTTTAATTCTCAGTAAGTTTTGCTGTTAAATCTCGAGACTCTTTTTTCTGTCATAAAAATTCACTATTGTGAATTATCAATAATGGTATAACGTTTAAGAAAAGTCAGCACGCACCATCACTGAAACGTCATTATAAATATAATATTCAGCTTTATTGAATCAAATCCATATATTCGGATCTATGAGTAACTGTAAATGCAAAGTTTATAATTCGAGCTTATTAATCCTGATCGGAAAATATTTAGGACAAGACTAACTAATACGTAAGGGCTTGATTTGGCTGTCTCTACCGACACCTAATAAGGAGTGTAACCATGTGGCAGGATGGCCCTGCCAGTGTAACGAGCAGGCTGGATATAGGACTGGCCTCAGATGGACTTGACTAGTGCCTTAATTCAATAGTGACTGACATCAGCACTGGATTCCAATACGATAACTATGAAGAACTCTTTTTGCATTTATGACCCAAATATACGATTATTGTCTTACGAATTGCTGAAGTAGTTAAGCCCACAACTTAAAAATAGTACTAAAAATATCTAGGTATCTAGTTTGGCGTCATTTCAAGACCTGATATTTAGTATGATGACTACTATGCTCGTGCTTAACAAGTATACTTGTATAATAAGCGTGCACTCCCGAAAGATGTCATACAATTGCATTAGACGTTGCAGGTATGGATTGGACTGACTCGCAGCTCGCCTTACGACAAACATTGTTAGACCGCATGTCCATTTTAAGGTCTTTCATGGAAAACAAAAGTTTGTTGCTATAACCAATAATTCCTAATCGGTTATAGCTATTTTCTGGGTAAATAAGAAACTTAGCTTCCTCAACCAAAAATTTTGCAGTCAAATATGAGCGTAATAAAAAGAAGAAGTGAATTATGAGGATAGTTTTTAGATACTAATGTCATTTTATGTGCATGATATTTAAGTTATCGTACCGAATTAGTTCACTGAAAAAAATCGAAAGTCACACTCATTGTAGCTATTTACACTATCTAGAAAGTAAGGTCAAATCATCCGGGGCTGGCAAAAAAGCGGTTCATACCAGGCGCGGACCATGCGCGGCCACCCGATTAACCTAGATCGTATTAGCACTGCCCAAGCACTGACAAGAGATTTGCCAAGAATTGCCTTATTGGCTCCACAATGGCCGCTCTCCAAGGACCGTACGGATCTACGCTATAGGGCCTTTATAAGGCATAGAATTACTAATATGAATATGATTATGCATTTTCACGTCTCTTAATGCTGCACTTTTTCATAATTCTTGGAGCTCGCCATACACAATAATAATGGTGGCGAGAGGAGAATCGTGTGCGTCATCCTGCATCGCGAGTTCCAAGAATTAGGAAAAAGTAAAGCACCAATGTACCACGTGGAAGTGCATAATCTTATTCTTATTGACAATACCTGTGGAGCACCAGGACTTT
Source organism: Megastigmus stigmatizans (assembly GCA_900490015.1). NCBI lineage: Eukaryota > Metazoa > Arthropoda > Insecta > Hymenoptera > Megastigmidae > Megastigmus > Megastigmus stigmatizans. The sequence goes on along the minus strand of UELV01112022.1, from coordinate 16,113 downwards.
TGCCGTGGTTATGGATTTATTTTTGTGCAATTTGACGATTAGTGTGCTAGAGTATGGCTTTGACCTTCGGTTAACCTCGCTCAGATACAGCGCATGCACACTCTTACTATGGATCATGCAAGGGTCTCGTCGGATCCTTGGGACCAGCACCGAAGTTGGCCTTAGGTCTTCCTCCAGGGATATATAACTTCATCGCACACGTGTATATACATCATTATATATTTATGATTTAAAATTGGTACTGATATACATACTAGTCCACGAAGGATCTTGCCGCTTTCGTGAAAACTAAGATGCCGCTATGGGGCGGGATTCGGTGTTGCGTTTTTACGTAAAAACGCAACACCGAATCCCGATGATTCAAAAAATCACTTTGTTATATATTTTTACAACAAATTTACAAAATTCCATTTGTGTAATGATATTTCGAATTTATTTTCTCTCAGTGTACCTAATAAAGCTGTAGATCTCTTCGTTTTTCAGACGAAGAATTAACTTATTTTTCCAAATATGATATTTCCTTCAAAAAAGGTGATCGGTGTTACTCCGCTTTCTCTTAGTTATTAATAGAATAATGAATTTTGAAAACTTTGTGGGACAAATCATTACTTTTTCGAGACGCGAAGTAAAACAAGAAACATGAACATTTCGTATCACGATTGACTGTAACATACATTGAAAATTTAGTCAACATTTGCAACCAAATTATGAGATACATGAAGATATGTGTATGTACAGAGTACATCGTACATTACCAGATGCATCTACTGACGCAATTGCTGAAATTTATGCATGCACAAATTGTACTACGATAAATATGATGCGCAGATTTTTATTGAAGATATATTGACGAATTATTTCCTATTCTAATCTACATACTTTATACACAAGCTTTTAAGAGTTACGATAACATCAATACATTGCCCTTTTTTAGCTTTTATAAAACAACACAGCGAGAGCCTATGAAACTAATTGCTAGATGTTGCGCTTGAAATAATATTCGCGCTAACGTATATAAAACAAATTAAGGGGCAAATGATCAATGCCATATGTCCAAAGCAATTTCTGAGCTGAAGTCAAGATTGCACATTACCAATAAAACTGTATTTCAATGTTAACCTCTAAATTATGAGAACTATACTACTCCATTCTTGTACTACTCCATAAATTGTAGAATTACAAAAGAATAGTTTATCTATCAAATAACTTCACTAATCGTTGAAGAACAAGTTTTTACAAAATCAAAGTAATATGACAATGCTATTCTTAGTAATCTTTAATGAAAATAATATTATGTATAAACGTTACTTTTTAATGAAATTTTCCGCTAAAAACCCATTAACGCTTGAGTAAAATTAATAAATACAATCAAATAATACAGTTGTATAACATTAATAGCAGTAGTACATTTACCACGCAAGCCTCTTTTTATCTCAACAAAACTTAATCCCGAAATTTCTCACCGAGAAATTCATCCGTAAATCGTTATACGAAAAATAAACGGTACAATTACGATAACGTATAAATATTAGTAAATGTTGCGCTAGTCAGTAGGCGCGGACTAAAAAATTGGTAAAAATTTCGAGGGAAAAAACCTGGAGTTTCTCGGTGAAATGAGGCAAAAATTTAATTTCAAAACTTTTTGCACAAACACAGAAATTTCGCCGAGCATGTTAGAAAGAACGAGAGAGGTATAACGCTCGGGCACTGATGAAGCAGGCCGGGGTAAAGGGGGGCGAGGT
>UELV01112022.1:0-14351 GCA_900490015.1 Megastigmus stigmatizans | reverse complement strand
GTGGTGAGCGGGGGAGGAAGGGGAGGAGGAGGGGGTCGTGAGAGTGAGCGAGTCGGGGAGGTAAAATGATGCAAAAATAACAAATTGAAATTCGCGGTCGAGGGGTTGGGGTAACGTCCTCTCTCTCCCATTCCGTCTCCCTCTTTCCCTCGTGCATCCAGCGCAGACTAGAGGGACAGAGCTCGCGAGAGAGAGAGAGAACGAGAGAGAGAGATAGAGAGAGAGAGAGAGTTGGAGGAGAGTAAGAGGTGCAGACTCAACTATACAGAGAGTTTGGCGGATGTGCAGGGGGTGGGGTGTGGACCAGGTGAATTGCGAAGAGAGAGAGAGAGAGAGAGAGAGAGAGATGGAGCGAAGGGTGGATCGAGGCTGTGCGTACTATAGTGCTCTGGTGCTCTGGCTGGAATACGGGGTTGGAGTAGGTGGAGGTGCCGATGAGGGAGAAGTGGAGGGGAGCCGCAGGGGTGGAAGCCTCTCTGACTCGGGCGCTCGTGTGCGAGCTGATGTTCACGTTTATGTGCCTTGCCGTCTACGTGTGTGCGTGGGAGGGAATGAGAGACGATGGCCAATGCTCTGTACTCGTGCTATGTGGAAATTTACTTTACGCTCGTGTATTTTCTACTGTGCTTTACTCTATGCGTGTGTATGCCGCTCCCTCTATATCTGTATATATGTGCGTAAGGAAAAGAAAAAATTGTATGAAAAAGTCCTATGATTTTCCCACCCTGCTTTGTATCATCAGTGTAAAGAATTTATCCTGTTTTTTTTTCATCTATTCCAGAGGCATTTTTTGTTCTCTTTCTTCGATAATTAATTAATTCGCATCAGTTCGTTTTTTTGAAACATTTACGTATTTTTTAAGTAGACTTTTTTACCATTTGTATAAAGAATATGCAGGTTATAATATTACAGTTCGTATTTCTCTTGCCGAGTCAAAATTATCTTTATGCTAATGTATTTTTCTGATATCCTCAGATTCATGTGTTTTTATTAAGAAAAAAATGTGAGGTATAATAATTGTGCTTTTTTGCTCTTTAATTATAGAATGAAGTGCAAAGTGTTAAAAAAAAAATTTCTATAATGACAATCGCTTATGCAATAAGCACAAAGTAATTGATATTTTCCATACATGTATATTTGTACATGTACTATGATAAAATCCTGCGATATTTTATGAAAAAATTATTGGAGAATTGTAATAAGCGTCAATAATGAATATTGCAGAAGACTATAATTTTGTAGCGGTAATCTCTGTTTATGACAGGGTAATGTTGTATGAAAATTAGCGTTTCGAAGAAGCGTAAAAATATTGCACATGTATAAAACAGGAACGTTCAGAGCACGTAATAAACCCTTCATTTTTTAATTCATGCTTCACAGCAGTAAAGGTCAATAATCATGCGAAGCTTGGATATTGGCAAAAGATTATTAAATATGTTTTATATCCATTGTCATTCAATAAATCTGTATGGTTATTCATACTGTAAACTAAACAATACTTCTGCCCCATGCTTTAGTTCGAATAGTAAATAGAGAAGTGAAAGCATGCCCGTTATTTACTTTGGGGCAGAACTATTTGGTACCTTAGAAGGAGACGGATTGCGCAGGTATGTACGATGATGTTTGGATTCACACGACATAGATTAAAAAGGGACAATATGTAAAATGCAACAGCCTGGAGCGTTACGTGAATAATTTCATTACCCTCTAGTCTACTCCATGGACAAAATACATTGATCATTACGTAAGAGTGGAATTATTTTGTCCAAAAAAAAAATCATTGCCTTTAAAATTTAAAAAAAAACATTAATTTTTAATCAATATCGTGTCTAAAAATGCTTAAAATAAAAAAAATATGATTAAGAAAAATACAATTCCAGCACTGAAATAACATAAATATCATTCATTATTTTATTTTCTTGCATATGTAAACATAGAAATCACTAAATTATTGAATCGAAACTAATGGCTTGATAATTATGAATGGGGGTATGAATAAACTTTATTTTTAAAAGCACATAAATAGTATTTACTAATAAGGCATTTACTTTAGAGATCCAGATTGAAAACAATGTTCAATATCGAATTTTATTCAGAGGGTGCAATCAAAGCCAATATACTTTACTAATACATTAAGTAGTGGGTGCGGCAATAAAGTAATTAAATATTCAAGACAAGAATAAATAAAAAGCAAAAGGATATCAGAAATATTATTTATATAGTAGGTACATATATCGTATACAAATCAAGCATAACTAGATTACATAACTGCGTAATCAAACTTTATGATCATACATTACATTCAGTTATAGAAGCAATGCAATAATAAATTATGCAATTATGCTCTGACCTTATCTGCTTCATTATTACAATAATTCATTGAGTACGAGCTCGACTCCGGTCTCTCTTTCATTCTGCTGTGTCGCTCTTTATACAAAAGGAGGACTGAAAGAGTTAGTAACGATATAAAGCAAGCCCGTTCATATAAAATTAAATTTTTATTATTGGCATTCGATATCGTTCATTCAAATGGATACGCCCACAAAAACACGTATACTTTGGCAAACGCGTACAAACGTGCAAAAGCGAGAAAGAGAGATAGGGAGTTCATCGTAATTAAATGAAATACTGGTGAGGTATGTGTAGCCACTTAATTAGTGTTGGAGAGAGCTGAAACATACACTTGCCGTATGCGAAAATCCACGAGACGCTCGATAAAATTCAAAATCGCCGGACTAGTGTTGGACCTGTTCTACTATTACAGGCAAGTTGTAAACTAACGCTGCGTTATAACAATCGTCAATGACGGCACAGCAGACGCTACGTCTAGGTCCTGTAGTGCGTGTACACTTTTCGTAAACAGTCGTTTCACTGTTTTGATAATGGAGGAATCACGAATAGAATGGTTATGATTACAATTGAAGTAGGAGCAAACAGCAATAAGTCATTCATTGAGGACAAAAATAAATTTAAAATTAGAAAGGGCTCTCTGCTCATTTGCATCATGTCGAAGTGTCTCCTCTCTCTCTCTCTCACTCTTTTGTGTCCGACTACAGAACGAGCGACGTCCCTTTAGCTCCCTTTTTGCTTTGACAGCACTTGCTCGGCTTGTCCCTTCCCCTCCAGCTCCTTCGTACCCCTCGTTATCTTTTTCTCTCCCCCTTCCCCCCCTCTCCCTTTCTCTATCTACCTTCGTCGTCGTCCTCGAGGCAGCCACTACCATTACCACGTCTCGGGCTATGTCATTATATCGCCCTACCTCAACGTGCACGTATACCCATTCCTCGACACTCTCTCACCTCCAGCTGCAGCAAATATATATAATCTGTCATATTCATCAGTACAGCGTCTCTCGCTCTGTCTCCAGTCCCCCATACACACCCTTTGGCACTGCTCACCTCGCTCGCTCCGTTCGTTAAGGAACGTGCGAGCTTTCTCGCTCTTAAGCGCGCGGTTTTACCTCGCAGCTCGCGCGACTACCACGTGCATGGCTGGTGGAGGAGAATCGCGGCGAGTTAAAGCTCTCTTATTTTTTTTAGCTCTTTCGCTCCTTTTTCACTCCCCTGGCCCGATGACGCGCTTACCTCGCGGAATGGTGCCCACGCAGGTACGAGAAGAGGAGGAAGCTGAAGCGCCTTCATTTATATTATAATCTGCTCTCCTACCACCGACTCTCGTTCTTATGCATCGAATTCGAGTTGGCAATACGACCTCGCTCGACTTCCTTTTCTTTTTACCTTATACTTCGACTTCTTACCTCTGATTTAGCTATTCTAGCTAGTTTTTTAAAGTAATTATCTATCGATTTTTGGCTTGCTCTCCGTTTGATTATTTTCCCACGAGTTAAATAGAGTTTTAGGAGCAATTCGCATTTTTAGAGCTTTATTTAGAGTCAAAAAGTCCAATTTACTTTCTGACTGCCAAGCTTGACTGCAGCTATCGTTTCGGAAACGACTAAAAAGTAGAGGGGAATGTCTTGCATTATTTCGCAATTACATTAAAGGAATCTTACTGCTAGATTTTCAGTTCGTTATTTCATTTTGCAAGATAAACACGTAGCGCGAGGTAACGCAACGCAAGTTCAACGTAGTCAAACTAAATCAATAAATCTTCCACCGTTCTTTTGCTCTCGTTCTCTCTTTCTCCGTTTTTTTCTATCTTTACTTTTAGCGTAGATGCACGTTATCGCTTTTTCTTTTTCCGCGATCTGATTAGATCTTACTCATAACTTAATTTTCCACCATTTCCCGTTTTCCTTTTCGGGTTGTCTTTCAGACGTTCTCTCGGTTTCTTTTTTCTTATCCGTTTCTTTTTTTTTTTCCTCTCCGTTTATATACTCACGGGCGTTACTTGAAACGCGAAAGCGGCTCAAATAATGATTGCAATTGCTTTTTAATCTCCCTTTTGCTCTTTTCTTATCATCATGTATTTTTTCAACTTTATTCTGTACAAAAAGAAGGAAATTTTATATTAAACTTCTGATAAATTTAGAATTTAATTTCATAGAAAAGTGTGATAAATCGATTATAAAAAAGATTATAAATAAGTTTATGGTGCAATGATTTCATGTTATTTGCTCTTTAATCGCTTTAGCAAATAAGAAAGCGGCTAAAGGATATTGATGCATTTCCTATGTTTAATGAGTAACACTTTTCCATTAATCTATTCATAAAATGTAGCATATTTTGTTTACTTTTTTGTTTTTAATTGAATGACTTGAAAAATCCATAAAAGGACTTATTTATTTTTAATAGTTGCTTTCAGATGACCTGTAATACATATGATTTTCTAAATATAAACTAGATCAAATCTGACCTTTGAATATCCCGTAATTCAATTTTTTCAAACCAATTCGACCGATTCGACATTATCGCATAATTGGATGCGACGATCAGAATTCGATAGATCTCGAATAGGATTTTTATATCAGGGTATGAAAATAAACACATCATTTCCAAGAACTCAAATACGAATTGATTGCGTATGTATAATTCAATCTCATTATTAAAGTAAATTTAAGGACTATTAAATTTTCAAAGAATACCGGCAAATTAAAAAGACAATTATTAATCCTAGGATTTTTTATTGTAAAAAGTTAACATTAATTTGTGACAAGTAAAAATATGATATCTATTTTTCTAAATTTGATCTGAAAATTTGAACTTATTTGTGAAGCCTTACTACACTGAATTATAATATTGATTTTAGTATAATAAAACGCGACACAAAGAAAAAAAAAGTAGGAAAGGTATGAGTGAATATCTGTTAATGTTTTTTTTTCTATTTTTTTAGTTCTTTTTCACATCCAGTGACAAGTAATTCACCAATCGGAGAATAACGAATTTCTTTTTTTTGATTACATTGAGGACAGCGAACGAAAAACGAACTTTAATCGACGACGGATTAAGTTAAAAATATAAATATACAGTAATTGAACTCGTTTTTATAAAAACAATACGGATATTGTTCCCCGTAAATTTAAAGGTAACAATTATCAAAGAGTAACCTAATTAACATCTTTTTTAAATGCATGTAAATTAATGTTGCAGAAGCTTGTAAAAAATCCGTTCGTACCTTGGTCGAACATTGCCGAGTTGGACTGATTAACGTGCTAATCAAATGGTAAAGTTTTTTCACTATTAAGGAAACCATATGCGTTCAAGTGCTCTATACCACGAATTATATTATTGTTTTGAACTAGCTTTCAATTATATAGTGTACCGTTTTCATACGGATCCCTAAAGTAGAGATAACAGTGAATATTCAATGTACTCGAGAAAACTGTCGAAAAACTGGCTAGAAACTCCTTAACATTTCTACCAAGGTATAATACATAGAATTTTCTCAATTCGCACGTATAATTCACTAAACAAGTTTTGCATTACATCCAAATATCAGTCTTAATATCAGTACCTTTTCCATCGCACTATGAACCTCAACAAGCAGTTCCTGAGCAACGTCAAAGACGAAGTCGCGGGGGGCAGGAACCCGTACAAGGTCAAATCACGTTTGGCTCCTGCAGCAATAATAATAATACCGTAATTGCACGAAAGGGGGTGGACGGGAGAGAGCCGGAATAATCGAAATATCTGCGGCGACGACACAAGTCGCGATGCATCCCCCAGTAAATTTAGACCCGAAGTCACGCAGTCGCACTGGATCATATACGCGCATCCTGCGATTCCGAGGCTGCTATATACGTGCACATACGTATGTATATATTAATGGTCATTGTACGGGAAAACAAGGTATAGGCTCGGGGACACGGGGCTTCGCCTGCAAATATGTCGGGGGCCACGAGCAGAGGAGCTGAACACGCTGTCTGCAGAGAGCGAGCGAGTATATCCCGCTGGAATAGATTCATTATGCTCGCGAGTGGCCGAGAGAGCCCGCGCGTACATCTCTCTCTCTCTCTCTCTCTCTCTCTCTTGTTGGAAAACAACTATTGCCGTGTCTATTACCGCGTGGCCTACGTGCACGCGAGTGCGTGTGCGTACATAGTCCGGAGAGAACGTTTACCTGCGAGCGCTTATTTTCATGAATATATCCTTTCCCTCTACGCAGCTCGTCGCCACCGCTTTCGATGCGTGCGCATATACCTATATACGCACGTCCGATGGCCAGAGCGCCAGTGTGAATTTATCGAAAGAAAAATGTTTATTTTCGATGGGGTGTAATTAATAACGAATGAATCGAGAGATTACTTTCCCTTTTTTTTTTGCTTTTTACTTGTTTTTCCTGGTTTTCCCTCTCTCCGTTTCTCGCGCGCGTTTTTTTTTTTCGGGTTTGGTATACTGCCGCTGTAGCTTTGCACCCAGACTGACAGCTGCGTGCATTGTTGCAGTAACGATCATTTACAGCACCTCGAATCATTCGGTACGTTTGGCATTTTTCTTTTTAAATGGATAGTGTTTTTTCGCTTTTTTTAACGATTGATATCATTTTATTATGTTTTTTTTTGTGGCATTTTATTCGCAAACAAAGTTTATAATGGATTTCTCTTCATGTATACTGAAAAAAATGTTAAAGTGAAAATTACGATAGGGTTCGGTGATAATCTAATCACAGATTTTTTTAAAGTGGAAAAAAACTACGTTTTAGGTAATTTTATAAGAAGCTCGTTAAATTGGAGAACATGAGAACTTGAAGGAAAGATACAAATCCTACCATCCCTTGTAGCAAAAATATTATTAAAATTAAACAAAAATTTTGTCTCCCGAAATGACAGGGAAAGGTGAATAAAAATTTATGGCAAATCGGTGCCTTTCTATAATCGTCTGCTTTCACTTGCAACGTTCAGCACAGGATACAATTAACTTAGTCTTTTTTTAAACATTTCCCATCGATAAAGGTCATTAAATTTTTGTTGACCTTATATACTAAGTGATACTATATGTTTCATAGGATTACCTTAAAATCTTAATGGGAACTAGTACTGGGATCTCCCTTTGAAAAACTGTATACTATGTGATTGGATTAATTAACCGTATTGACATTTTTACTGCAATATTTGTCTTCATGCACTTACATTTATTTAACTTACAACTATTTCAATTAAACGGTATAGAAGAACGATTCAAGTATTTTTTTTAGTGTAGATACAAGTATCAAGGGGCATTAACGAGTTCGTTAGAAGCATTACAGGTACGAGCTCCGCAAAGCTTTACCATTTCCCATTGTTGAATGTATTGCATTTCACTCTGTTGTTTGCTGTAGACAGATCTACAAATTGCGTTTTTTTCCAGCACATACATGCAATGAAAATAAAGTAGTTAGAGAGTGTAGTTTACGGTGGTATTTTTGAGTACGTATTGGAATTTTGTGGGATTATTAAAATCCAATGTGGGACAATTAAAATTAAAATTGGGGACCATTAAAATGATACATTACAGCGATTTTATTTACTTCCATAAAATAGATCTTGCTGAAATTTTTTAAATTTCCTTGAAATTATTTCCACCATAGTTTTTGATAACGATAATAAATATTTACTCGTGCAAAAATTTATAATTTTTAAAAAAACTGATTTGAAAAAATATAAATTTTGGACTAGATACGATCTAGAAAGAATGTTGATATCCTTATGAAAAATGCTGCGAGCAAGTTAGTGTTCCAGCAAGCGAAATCCACCTGATAATCCCGGAATTATGAATTCGATGGCGCGTGCGTAAACAATAAGTAGTCGGGATTTGTTTGGCTCGTAAACGTCGAACCGGTAGACGCGCGGCGGCGGCGACCCTTGGCAGCCCCGAGATCTCCACCTGCTCGCTTATCTCAAGTACGTGCGTCCACAATACACACACACACACACACACACACACACGCAAGTCCGAGTATATGCACTCGGAGCTGAAAGTGCAGATATACATAATCGAGTCTGCCGCGACTGTTGCGTAAGCGACTTTCTCACGCACCGTCCGCTTCTCTTCTTATCTCACGCGAGCCTCTGCGCATTTTGCTCAGCTGTACCGGTCCGCTTCTCGTTGCTGCTACCGAGGCGAGTGCGTTCGCTGGCCTCTCGACGACCACCTCGGAGAGAGTCGCGATTTATGCGCTCGAGAGCAGAGGCGCCCCGCGTGGGCGGCTCGATGTGGCCGAGGTATGCGAAGCCACCCGTGACCGCCGACCGATAGTGCTTTTGCAGTGATCATTATGAAGCTCGGTCTCAGGTGTAAGCTTATTTGAGTTATTAGAAATTTGTTAACAAATAATTTTAAAGATTGAATAATGTCTTGAATGGATCATAGTCAACGTATAGCTGAGTATAGTAGTGACTTTAATTTTTTTATGATTGAAAAGGAGCCCTATTTGCTCCTAATAAATCCGCAATTTTTATTTATACAAAATGTGATACGTTGACATTTTTTACAATACGAAATGGTATTTAGTCTAAAAAAAATGAACGTCCTTACTATAAGTAGAAACAGACGAGTATAATAAGACTATTTTTCACTCAAGTTTTTTAGCTTAGTTTTCAAGTAAGGGAATCAACGTTTTGCTTTTGCATAAAAAAAGCTTTATATTACATTTCCGGTAATTTTTAGAAACGTACTGCATTTTAAAAAACTGGCTTCTGCAACGTTCCAAAAATTTTTCTTGCTATGTAAGATGTATTTCAAGTGTTTCTGCATCAACATAAGAGATTTTTTGTATGTTTGTAATTTAGATTTTTTACTTTTATGCTGAGGTAACACACATTTTTTATCACGCATTTGAAAGATTTTAAATGATCTACATTTTAAGAGGTTATAAGTCAAATAGATGTTGTTGTTCTTTTCTTATTTATGAAAATGGGTTTTGGTATTTGTATTTTGGTATTTGTATTTAGGTATTTCTCGAAAAATTAAGAATTGAAATAATGAAAATTAATTTTTAAATGCTTATTATTATTAGTTTATGAAAAAAAATACATTATTGATATATAAGTTAAAAAATTAAAAAAAAAAATTAGTATACATTTGAAAACGTTATCGATTCCCTCTATTTTGAGATGTAATTCATTAAAATTCCATTTCTAAATTTTAAGATATAGTTTCAGGAAGCAAAGTATTAATAAATTGGTAGCAGTTTTTTAAATAAAATAATAAATTTTGTATTAACCATTGTAGATTACTCCAATTATATTTATTAAGAATTAGTTGGCTATTTAAAATTTTTAACTAATCGCAGACAAATTCTTAAATTTACTTTTTAACCCTTGACGCATCCATAGGTATAATAATTATAAATTCATCTCGACTAAACACTGATAGGTAGTTTAATTATCGATTATCAATTTTTAAAAGGGAGCTAAAAACGAAATTACGAAAATGTCATCACATGTGCTAAAGGATTAATGGCAACTTTTTCCTTTTAAAGGTAAAAAAACTGTATCGGTTTTCTGTGCAATAGAATTTTTATTCATATCGATAACATGCAGCTTATGATATCTGTGAAATGAATTATATCAAAGGATTGTTTCCTAAATAGGACATAAAGAAGGATGCTCACGGGTATGGGTAATTTGACCCCAATGGAAGCCTTAGTTAACTATATGATTATAGAAATTACAAATAACGAAACATTTTGCAAACAAAATCAGCTAGACAGACCAAAGAGAAACTGTGATATGCATTGTTAAAGTTGAAAAATTAGCATGGGTTTGTAGTAGTCATGCAAGATTAGTAGAAGAATTTCGAGTACAATTCGATGTCGATATTCATTATTTTTATAAAATATTTTCTTGTTTTGTAAATTATAAATATATAATATAGTTAACTTTACAAAGTTTCCCATTGGAGGTCGTATTACCTGTATCCGTGAGTTTCCTTATTCAATAATACCCTGTTTACGGAATAATATTTCTTACGTTTACTATCAAATAGCGGTTGTCAACAGAATAAAAATCCCCAAGCACGTAAGGAATCTCGCGGACAATTGACATTTTGTCACATCGCATAGAGTGTACCTATTTGACACGAATTTCAACTCAAAAAAACAAGCAAATCGTGCGAAGGCGACAAAAGGAGCAGCAGCTTATTCAGAGCCAAAAAGGGACAAGGAGAAGCACATAATCCTATTTGAGAGCTAGTTGCACAATAGTCTAGCACGATAACGCCAAACGACTCGAGAAGACTGCGGCGACGACGGCACGTGTCGCACGTGAGAAAGCCAAAGTGTATACACGCAAAATCGAGAGTTTTCCAAGAGGACCGGAAGACGGGGAAGGATGAGGATACAACTAAGTCGATATCGACTACACATGCAAACGTATTTAATATATATATATATACATGTGCGAAAAGGGACGATGGATTGGGGTTACATAGAGCGGGGCCGGGAACGAGAGATGCAGATATTGCACACGTGAACCTTTTGTGTATATAACAGCGAGCTTTGCTTTCGATTTCGTCGGGAGAGTTTTAGCTGACGCCTGTTACGTCGAAGGACCATTGCTGCGTGTGTCATGTGTTCGTGAATTTGGTGAAAAATAAACTTTTGTAAAGTAGCATTGCGGACTGCGATTATATGTGCAGTGGGAAATGTGAGAGTTCAGAATCGGTTTTTATGTACTTTTATGAACATTAGAATATGAACGTGTAAGTATCGTTCACTGAAATTTCCGTACATTTCATATTTTTATACTTGCATACATTGCACTGAATCGTAATGTATCTTATTACGTAAATTTACGAGTCTAGTCTACATAAAAATTGCTCTAAATACGTTCAGTAAATGTGATAGAGAGATCGAACCATCTTTTTTTTACAGTTTTTATTTTACAGACAACAAAACGACAAAAGTCTTCGAAAATAAGGGAGTAATAATAATTGAAATAGAAGCTAATATCGAGAACAGAATGCTCGAATGATGTTTCCGATTGGTAACATAAATATTGATTCGTCACTATATCGCATTTCAATCGGAAATTAATAAAATAACCGTTACACGTCGATTACGCCCTCCGCCGCGGGAAGCACTAAAATGAAAGCCCAAACATTGCCACGTGGAAATCCATAAAAATGCGCGAGTGTAGGTAGCGGCGTACAACACGAGAGGCAAAATATTTACACGCGCTGATCGTAAGCAGACGGCGGCCAATCGATAGTACACACGAAAATTCCAAATAAAAACTCGTTTCACACAGAGAGAGAGAGAGAGAGAGAGAGAGAGAGAGAGAGAGGCACAGACACGAACATATAAAGTGACGCGAAGTGGCGTCTATCTTAAAATCGCGCTTGGCACATAAAAGCATGTCAGTGCGATGCGGCGGCGGCGGCGCCCTTACGTCACGTATATCCGATGACGTCGAGAATAAGATGCGCGCGGCCCGAGAGTACGTTCCCCTTGAAAGCCATGCCGTCCGTTTACCTATCCCTGCACCAACACACACACACACACACACGGACGGACGGACTCTTTACGTGCATTTCTCCTCGATTGCCCCTTCTCCGGTCTTTTTCGCGTCGCGCGCGCTGTATGCACCTGTCTGCACGTGGCTCTCTGCGTACATACTCGAGAAGCGGGGGATGCAGCGGCAGCAGCAGCGACGAGTCGAGAGAGAGAGAGAGAGAGAGCGCGAAAGCGAGTGCAAGCGGAGAAAAGACGAGCGAGGAGAGGGAGCGACAGAGACAGAGAACGAGAGAGAGATTTATTCGAACGTATATATCGAGCACGTCGCGCGCGCGTACCGGCAGCGCGGTTCAGAGAGGCGCCGACGTTATGCCCGCGGTTTAGGGCTTTTATGTAGTCGAGCCAGCATATCACTTTCGTTTTCACGCCCTCTGGGATCCCTTGATATCTCTTTCTCTCTCTCTCTCTCTCTCTTGTGCGCGCGCGCTTTCTCCCTTTATACTCGCTCCAATCTTTTTGCCCTTTTTTAACGGCTCCGCCATTGCCGCACATACGATCAGCGCAATAAGATTCGTTTTCGCGCGTTCTCATTTTTTTTTATACCTCGCACACGCGATTGCCTGTTACGCGCGCGCCGAGCGCACTTGTTGCTGGATTTTTAAAAATGTTGGGAATTTTTGTGAGTGTGTATCTGCTTGGCGCGCGGTGTCGAAATGCGCTCGTTTGTTTATTTTTTTTGTCTTTCGTTCATGCAGCTGGCAAAAAGGGGATGATGAAACGATTGAATTATTTCGTTTATTTGTTCAATTATACGGTTTTCGAAGTGTAATTCAAGTTTATGCGTTCGGATAAAAATAATTGGGATTACCGGTGCATTGTTCCGATCACGTGCAATATACGAGTATAACATTCGCTGACCATAGTACTGAAAATGAAATATCTAATATCTACCCTATTCTACATTTGAACAAAATTTTAATTGATATAAAAGTATGTCAAAGGTCCAACGAAATGTACTTTGGCAAATTTAAATAATAGAGTCTAAAGTGATGTTATTAGAAGGATTAATTATATACAGACTGTATAATGTGACATCCTTGCGGAACATGACCGCATCTCTTCGTCTCACATTTTCTAACGGCCAACTTTCGCTCACTTTAATTGCATCGTACAGTACTTAAGCCCTCGATTATCCGGCGTTAATAGGCGAGCCTTGAATTTAACGTCATTTTCATGAAATTAATCAAGCGTTCCCACTTCCATTGACACAAGACGTTTCATAAATACTGCATTACGACTAACTGTATTAGATTTAGACTACGATAATAGCCAAATATTAAAGTAAGCGATTCTAGGAAAATTCATATCGTTTAATCAAAACATTTACATTTATTGTGTATAATAAATGTTTTGCTTTGTATATAATAAATTTATTTGCCTTGTATGCGGTGGTCCAAATTAAAGTTTAATAACTTTGACTAATTCCTTTCGTAACAAAAAAGTTGCATGTCATAAAATGCCAGTTTCCATTCGCATACCCTACACATGCAATTGCGTCGAATAATGCCAGAAATACTTTGGTGTTGGAACACAAGAGATTAGCAGTTTAAAAATACGCAATAAATGGTGCATCAACGATATTAAGACTCGGATTTGTGGCGTCCAGAAAAGCCCATTATCGCGAATACGAAACGTAGGTAGAAATTTTTGCAAAGGTGCACAACGGCAATTTTGTCATCGATTCTGTAATACACCGCGAGTCACAATTAATTAACGCAATACGCGTTTGGGGGGAGGCCTCGCCAAATTAATTGCATCTCGAAAAATCAATCGCTACACATGTCACTCCCCCATTTGGCGTTCACATCAATGCAAAACACAGCCATAATCCATGCGCGCGTACACGTACACGTAGGCTGCACGTATATGTATACATATAGTCAATATAGGCGAACGAAGTGGTATACACGCGAACGCAGAGAGGCGGGTGAGTTGGGCGTGCAGTATATCGGGTTGGCGCATATCCAGGTGAGATATCAGCATCAGCAAGGCAGTCGTTGCATGCGCGCGCGGGGGGGATAATGGTGAAATTATCCTACGATGTATAAATTATCCAGGCGAATATCGCGGCAGACGAGGGGATGGGCAAAAAGAGTAATCGAGAGAGAGAGAGAGAGAGAGAGAGAGGGAAGAAAGTCCAAGCTCGCTTGTATATGCGCAAAAATAAATATTATCGGACGAGCTGTAAAAGGAAAAAACGGAGAAAAATAGTTCACTAAAAATTGCGAGAAACTTC
Source organism: Megastigmus stigmatizans (assembly GCA_900490015.1). Lineage (NCBI taxonomy): Eukaryota > Metazoa > Arthropoda > Insecta > Hymenoptera > Megastigmidae > Megastigmus > Megastigmus stigmatizans. The sequence goes on along the minus strand of UELV01112022.1, from coordinate 223 downwards.
ATGAAAAATTACTATAATATTCAGCAATGGTGAGACAGAGTCGCTGTTTACTAATGTTTAGTAGACAGTAGAGTAAAATTGAAGTATGCTAAGTTCTACAAAATATTATTTTAATAATTACTATACCAGTATAGCAATTTTTAATTTATTTACTCTTAATTATTACTATACCAGAAGAATGTTTTTAAAAACTAAAATAAATTTTGAATTCAATATACTATAT
>UELV01112013.1:0-11937 GCA_900490015.1 Megastigmus stigmatizans | reverse complement strand
ATATATATATATATGTGTGTGTATATATACATGTGTGTTAGTGCGCCCTAGAGCTGAAGCAGCTGAGCTTTCTTTCTTTCCTTCTTGCTCGGCATATCAACTGCGGCTGCCGTAGCTGCGGATGACGTGGGCGCCGAGGAGCTTTAATGGATTTCTCGGCCAAGACGATCCACTCGAAGGATAACGTCCAAGTGAAATTTTCGTATTTATTTGGTGAGACTCAGGTGCATATGTTTGAGCTGTGAAATTTGTGTTTGATAAAATAAAAAAAGTATAGATAAAGAGAAGAGAATTTAAGGAGAAAGGGAGTATAGAGATAAAGAGAGGGAGAGAGAGAGAGAGAGAAAGAGTCGACATGTGGTGTTAGGATTAAGAGAAAAAAAAAGTGTGCTCGAGAATTTCCGAGCTTAAAGGAGAGAAGGAGATAAAAGGGAGGAGGAGAGAGAGAGAGAGAGAGAAAAAAAGAGTCGAGGACGACTACCGAGATAAAGAGGAGAGAATAACCACGATGCTGACGTCCAGCGCAAATCAGTATCTCCGTCCGGAATATCTGACGCCTCTGCCCACGACGGTAAGCATTACCCTATTCTTTTCTTTTTTCTACGGCTCATCTTTTTTACTCCCCGCCGTGGCCCCCGCGGACTTTATCTACTTATATGCATGAAGAATTTTCGTGTACGCAGTCGTGCGTGGAGAAAGTTGCGCGTGCAGATGTAAATTCTCGCGTGATATAGGGTACAAGGCGCTGCGGCCGCCCTCGCGCATATTTCGCCGTAGCGAAAACAAACCGTCTTGTCTAGGAAGCCAAATATTTGTGTGTAGGAGAGAATGCACAGTTTTCCCTCTCTCGTGCAGGCAATTTGTTATCGGATGCGGAATGCCAATAAGGCAGAGCGTGAGATATTGCGCGAATGGCCAAAATTGGTACTCACGACTACACTCAATCCTCTCTTTTCCTTGAATTCTACGAACGTGGAATTCTTCGCCATTATTCGCCAATCGTGAATTTTGTTTATTTCTATAATGATTGCTTTGCTCTGTGTTGCTCTTTTCGTGTGTTTTGTAGAAAAAATTTTCTATAGAAATTGGTCTTTGCTCAACATGGGCGAAGAAAAAAAATGTATGTGTGCAGTAGCGTAAGAGAATATATATTGGGAACTATTGCATCATCGATCAAATTCTTTATACTTCTCGCGTTTAGCCGTCGCGCGGCTTTCTGCGGTTATGGGATACCACGACGACGAGTTTCAACAATTTATAAAATCCCCCGGCGCGAAATTAATCTATTTCGAATGAGTTGCGGACGAGTTTCGAAATTATTAGAGCGGTCCCGCACGCGCAACTATACTTTATTGCACCGATTCGCTCGCATAATTGGAAACGCATTATGCAATTAATCCATTGCGCAATTGCGAACGGCCAAATGATATTTTCAAACCGCAATTATATAGCGCTATATCCGCTCGCATTTCTCTCTCTCTCTCTCTCTCTCTCTCTCTCTCTCACTCACTCTTACTCTCTCGTTCCCTCACCAAACTCAAAATCGTTCGGGGCTTTATAGTGGCAATTTTGCAAATAGCTGCAGCGTATTTTTGATGGGTTCATTAAAAAAATTTAGCCAAATTATATGGAGGATATAAAATGGGCGATTAGTTGCTTTACAAGCGCCTTCGGATTTTTTATCTATATACCGGTGCAAAAAAGTTGATTCTTTCTTGCCTGTATACCGAAAGGTATATAGAAAAGAATAAAAAAAGAATCACAACTATCCATTTCCGTTATTACGCCTGCCACCGCGGTATATACAATGCAACGAACACCGCGCGCTAATTCCCCCGTCATAAAATTCCGCTCGTGTTGGCGAACCGTGTGCCGGCGTATAACCGACCGCAGAAACTCGCCCAAAGATCCAGATACGCGAATATGCCAAACGACCACGCGGCGAACCGAATAAAAAGAAATAAAGTGAGAGAAAAGTCAAAAGCAAGGTATAAAAAGAGAGAGGAAAAAAAATAGCGCGAGCAGAGAGAGAAGGAAAAGGAGAACACAACAGCACGAGAAATAACGACAAGCAACACGTTCCACAAGCAAACCATTCGTAAAGCGACGGGGCGGTGAGGCGCGTCAGCTCTCCTGCTCTCTCCCTCTCTCTCTCTCTCTCTCTCTCTCTCTCTCTCTCTCTCTCTCTCTCTCTCTTATACTCTCTCGGCCGTAAGCCTAACGTAATTTGACGAAGCTCGAATTTAATCGGTCCGACAGGCGAACAAGCAGAATCAGTTAACGCAACACGACGAGCTTTCGTCATATATACCGTCGCTCAGCAGCCTCCAACCCCAAGACGTTTCTCCTCTGGTTTCTCCTCTTCCTCTCTTTCCAGCTCGTGTATCCGCGGAAACGAGCAACTCTCCTGTTAAACTATTTTCGGTAGAGGGGAAGAGGGAGAGAGAGAGAGAAAGAGAGAGAGAGCAAACGGGCACGCGAGTATATACACTCTGGCAAGCTTTCCGGTCTCACGCGACGCGTTTCGATTTATGTGCCGCATAAATCAAGCTCTCTCTCTCTCTCTCTCTCTCTCTCTCTCTTTCACTTTCTGTCGTAAGCTGCCTTTTTCTTTTCGCGTTATATATACCGCAACGAAACAATGCGTATTTTTGTACATGCCGCGCGAGCTTTATACTTAGCCCTCTCTCGGCCTCTGAAAATAAATTTACGCGACATAATACATGCTATATATATATAGGTGCGGTGAAAGAGAAGGAGAGAGAACGAGCGAGGTGTACATATTTTATGCGAAAGAGCTGACCAGACCTACTCGTCGTTACGTTGTCAAGATGACGGCGATAAACGATGCGCGCGTTTGCGCAATCACGCTTTTGTACGCGTTTCTAATTATCGGAAATCGCTCTGTGCTTTTTTGTTGCACCTCGTCGCCGTATATCCTGCACGCATTAAATCATTACGTGCAAACTGTTTAGGACGATATTGCGGTTGTCGCTTTCGACTACAAACGTCTCCGTGGGAATGAATTCAAAATGACTGCATATTATCGATTCGAAATTCTCTTTTTTTTTTGTATATTTTGCAAATAACCGGCGCGCTCATGTTTTATTTATGTTTTATTCATTTTATTGCACACCACGCGAGATAAAAGAAAAAAAAGGAACGAGTGTATATCTGATACACTGCATCTGGATAAATAACGGTTCTCAGTTGGATAATAAATATTTCGATTAAAATGTCAAAAAAGATTAGATTGCATGTGAAAAAATGTTCGCTCAGACAGCGAAATTAGCTCTTGTCTTACCTGTAGATTTATGAACCGCGGAACTCTGTAAATATGGAGGATTAAATTTTTTTCTTTTTTCGGTATTTGCTGATGCATATATTACCGGCTAATGACTTTCATTAACGAGCATGAAACTTGCTTTCTCAACCGCGCTTTTATGGAAAAAATGTTCACATTAAATTGAAAACAATTGAATGTGTAAACATTTTTTTCTCATGCATATTAATATTGAAATACAGTAAATGATTCTTTAGATTTTAGTTTTTTTTTATATTTTTGTGTCACAGTGTAACTATTTGCAATAGTAAAAACATTTTAATTTTTCTATGCTATTTCAAATAGTACACCCACGTATTTATTTTTATACGCAATGTTTTTTGAAACCAATTCGAATAATTTTCAAAGAATTTCAAATGGATACAAGCGAGATTCATTATGTTGTAAATAGAAGCAAGCATTTAATAGTCGCTGCGGGATTCTCGCAAGCATTAATCCCGGAGGCACTAAAATCTTTATTTGAGAGATCTCAAAATGCCGACAATTTCAACACGGAGTAAATTATGAAAACACAAAATTATACAGTCGAAAGAAAGCAAGAAAAATGATCGTGATTTATGCGACCGGGCAAAGATAAATGTGCTCCCATATATATATTTCGCGCAGTTGCATGTAAGAAATAAATCATAGAAAATTGTTATTAATATCTCAAGAAAGCGTTGTAAAATGTAGTATATACATATATACGTGTATATAACAATACACTGCTCGACCGCACTCTATATTTTAACTGCACACTCATACACACACACACACACACACACACACACACACATACATACACACGCGCGCGCACACACATACAAATAGAGCGATTTTTTAATCAGTTCTACTCGTTCTCCGCGAATTAACACGCTCGTAAATCAGAGAGCTGTAAAATCCAGTTATTGATTTTATACACCACCTAATGCGACCGTTTCCAAGTTACAACCGCACCGTAAAGATAATTTCGCTGCAGTGCTGCGCTCCTAAGCTGACGCGGCACTACCCGATAATAAAATACATAATGCAAAGCTTCGGCCTCTTCATTTTTCGCGAAAAGATCAAAAGCGCGCCAAAGATAAATTTAAAATCCGAGGGGCTTATATCTCGGCACGGTTGAAGAAAAAAAAAAAGGCGCAAGAAACGAGAGAGAAGCTGTGCCTAAGTAAACGACGAGAGCAGTAGTTATTTCCACTATAAATTTGCTCCGCCAGGGGAAGATAATGCACAATCGTGCATTCGTTTCATGAAACATTCATTTGTCCCTCCTCGCGCCCGCGCCACGGCATAAACAACATCAAAGGCGACTTTCGATTTTATCAGTATCCTCGCCTCGCTGACGACTCTTTTCAATTAGCACGGCTGCTGCGCGCCGGCGTCGACGACTCGCGCGAACTAACGCGCCACTGCATTTAAGCGCATGGAGAGCCAACCGCGCGCAACCAACCGACAACTGCGCGCACACGCAGACATACACACACACATTATTTCTCGCTCTGCACACACGAAATCGTTCGGATGAAATATTTGCGGCTTTAATCGGCGAAAGTCACCCTGCGAGGAGTGCGATATGCTCGCGCTATATACGAAATTATATTTCCTAAAGTTGCTTTGTTGCGCTGCTGCTGCTTGTCGAGCCGTTTTAATGCTCGAAATGCGAATTATCTCCGCCACGTCCGTGTATATAATGGCTTTGGAGTGCGTTATATTGTGGTGTCGCGTGCGGAAGACCGTAATTATCAATATTTCATTAAAGCCGTAAGTGTCTTAATGAACGAAAATGGATATGCATCCTGCTTTTTAATGCTTTCCACGCTATTTGGCTCTTCGTGTAAGACTAAAAGGCTTTTATTAATTATATAAAAATAGAATGTTTTTCAAAGGCATATCTATACGCGTGAAAAAATATCGGATGTATGTTTTTTTAACCCAATCTATATATTACCCGAACAATATTTCAATGTTCGAAAAAGAAATTTGGAATTTAAGCGCGACGAAATTTTCGAGTAACAATACGGCATTCATCACGAGACATAAAAGCAGAGAGCGCGGTGGGACTTGAAATAAATTAAAATTTTATTCCGGTAGCCCGACAACTTATATTGATGGCCATAGTCGTAATCATAAAAAATATATGAAAACCGGTCTTTCTCTCGTAGTCCAGCTAAATTATATGGATGACTCTAAGAACACGTCTCGAAAAATATTTACCTACGAATCGGTAGATTACACACCGAAATCCACATAATCGTATACGTTAAATTATTCACGTTTTTTTTTTTATGGTCCAAGCGAAACGCACATTATGCTTCTCGTCATAAATACGCATAATCCGATCGAACAACTTGGAGGCTTCGAATGAAAAAAAAAAAGAAAACAAGCAGAAAAGGAAGGAGAAACTGTCATAAATTTCGTTCAATTTAAATCTTTCGCTTATAAAATCCACGATAATCCGACAATTAAGTTACATTTCATTAGCTAGCGCGGCAGTTTATTACCCCGGCTAATATCGCCATAATTACTTTCGGCCCATAATTCACTAAAGATAACGATTCGAAAGACAATCTATTATTGCTGCAAATGCTACAAGGCTTACTTGATAAACTAAATCTGTCCTCTCTCCTTTTCGCTCCCCTCTCTCTCCCGTTCTTATCCCTCTCAGGTTCTTTCGCCTACTCACGTACACGCGCGCGCGACAGTCATTTCCTCTCGCAAAGAGATATAATTAGCAGTAAATTTTCACGACTTGTCGCTCGCGTTCCCGCACACGCCTACACGTACATACGCATACACGAGAGAAAGACTGTATGGACACAGACAGCCTGCACGGGAGGATAATGGCTGCGCGCGGCGCAGCTTCAACGGTGCCTGTGTAGTCCTTTTTTTTGCCGCGCCAAATTTGCACCTCGGCCGCTTTTATCTTTTTTCCTCGGTCCCTCCCCGCAAGGCTTGCGAGTGTGCGCGCGTGCGCGGTCTTGTCAAACCAATTAATTTTATCCCGCAGCGCGCCCACTGCACATGAGGCGTATATATAGTTTTCTCTCGCCGTTATATATACGAAACAACCGTGTGTACGTGTCATTATTTCTTTGTTTTTTTTTTTGCGCTCAACGGTAGCTCGGGCACGCGAGAATTTCCGCTGAATCAATAACCAAGTCGATAAATCATTATTTTACGCTTGCCTTACACTCACAAGGACTCTAAAAACCTTTGTGCGAAAACTATCGGCAAAACTGAGAAGAAAACTGCACGTATCAATAATATTATACTACAATCTTTGCATACATATCCGCGCATTAGCGGCAATTGATACTTCCGTGTGTACCGCATCCCACAAAATCAGTTAAAATTTCCAATCGAATCATAAAATCGGTGCGTGGCCGCGTGTCGGCATTTATTTGTTCGTCGCCCAGCATCAGCAGCAGCGGGATAGGAACAGGGGGAGGGGGGATGGCTCAAAGCTCTATTACTGTCCGTCGCGTAGTATAGAGGATTAACCTTTCGGAGTCGAGCCGTCGTCGCCCATTCCCCTCTCCATCGTCAGCTCTCGCGCGCGCACAGCAATTCCGAAGCAGTATATAGCGAGAACGGTGCAGCAGCAGCAGCAGCAGCAGCGCGGCTGTACACGAGTTCTTGATCGATTGCCAAAGCGCTTAAATTATCTGGACTACTTTGACACTCGTACGTGCCAAGCGAAACGACATTAATCCATTAGAATCACTCCGATCCGTATAGCTGTCTGCATAGCCTGGCGCATGCTATAGTCGGCAATTGGCACGTGTGTGTGTATGTGTGTGTATGTATGCGTGTGCAGTGCAGTGTACGAGACTATCCTCGCGACGAGGGAAGCCGATAGTCGACACTTCCACTCTCTCGCGTGCGCAGACTTCGGCATGCGCAACATCTGTATAAACACGCGGCCCCTATATACCTATACGTATGAGCAAAAACCCAACCATCGAGATGTAACTCTCGCAAACAGCACACTGACACACACACACACACACACACATACATGCGCGCGCGCGCGCGTGCGAAAATTGTGTATAAGCTAAGAAAACACGGATTGGCGAGAGAGAAAGAGCTCACTGGAACAAAAACCGTATCAGCTCGTATATACAGAAAGAGTAAGAGAGAGAGAGAGGGGGGGGGAGGGAAGGGGGGAGAGGAAGGCACACATAGAGAGAAACGCATTAAAGAGTGACGTTTGTCAACGGAGAATAATGCGCTCGGCGGGCTTTATTCCGTCTGGAGATTTTATCGCCCGTACTTCACGCACGCATCATAAACCTCGCTCTATTTCAAAGGCTCTGCTCTCTGTGTGTGCGTGTCTATATACGTGTGCCGAGCGGCCGGTTTTATAGTGTCTCCTTTCGGTGTCGGCTCTCTTTCTTTGCCTCCCTGCGCGCGCTGCACGCAGCACAGCACCAACACACAAGGCTTCTCTGTCTCGATCTCCACTGTGTGTGTGTGTGTGTGTGCGCGTGGTGCGTTAGTGAGCGAGCGTGCGGCAGCGGCACGGGCGACCCGAGGAAAGACGAAGCTCAACACTCTAGCGCGCGCGCGCGACTTTCGCAAGCAATTTCGCAAGGAAGTGCTTTTTCAAGGCGTCGCGTCGCCTCGTATAACGTCTCGTTCTCTTCGATTAAGCCCCTGCACGGCTCACGTACAAATGTGACTTTGTGGCGCGACTCCTAAGTGTACCCCCTCTATCCCCCTCCTCCCTTCGTAGTCCCACAGTCCAACAGGGATATACGCAAACTTTTCCGTTTAGCCCTCTACGTGTGTTTACGTGCATGGCTGGTGTGTGTGAGTTTTGTACAAGCGGCAGAACTTACTGAGGCGAACATCTATCCTCTGATTTATAAAACGGATACTTTTTTCGGGTTAAAAGAACATTTTTTCAGCGGATAGAGATCGCACTGTTTGATTTGCGTTGGGTTCATGCTCGATAGAAAGTAATGGAATATTCAAAAGCAAATTGTCTGTATTGTAATTATAGTTCCCCGAGTTTATGTTCACACTTGGTTTGAGAAATCGTACACGCCATTACGCCACAAAGGTTTCATAATAAATGAATCAACGTAATAACGCCACTTCTTTGTGCACAAGTCAGATAAATGTTATCCAAATAAAAAAAAAGAACGAAACAAATATAGTTATAGATTAACGAGTTTTCCCTTATCATTAACATATACGCTTGAATTTCTAATAGTACTAAATATCTTTGTTTTTTCTCTGTTCCAGCTGGATGCTAAAAAGAGTCCTCTAGCTTTATTGGCTCAGACCTGCAGTCAGATCGGCGTGGATCCGCCCTCGAGCAAATCTCTATTAGCACCTCTGGACAAATCCAATAAAACCTCAAAGTCATCGTCGGACTCATCCAATCGGGAGAAGAGCTCGCCGGCTGCTCACAGTAATCCTACATCCTCGGCATCATCCACATTCTCCTCGTCCTCGGAGAGCACAAAGTCCAGCAGTTTCAAGCCCTACGAGTCCTGTCTCGTACGGGACAAGACATCGAGTCCGGAACAGCAGCGCGTGTCCTCGGTACACTCGAACTCTGGTAGTAATTCACGCTCCAGGACACCTGGCAACAATAGCAAACGCTGCTCCAGCAACCAGAGTGCCTCCTCGTCCGGCGGTAGAGCCATGACTCCCCAGGGTCGCAAGAGTACAACACCCAGCAACGACAATACCAGAGAATCACCTAGTTCCAGGACAATAGGCAACGATTTAGCATCGGCCAGATCGTTATCGGCCAACAGTCCGTCGCTTCAGCAATCCAAGCCAGCCTACAGTCCAGCAGTGTTCTCGTCTCAGGATCTTTCGATGGACAGTTTTAGGCCCTCGGCCATGAGCCTGATCTCCTCCACCTCGTCCACGGCGGGTGCCACCACAACGACGACTCCATCAGCGGCTTACGGTCTGCCTTATCCACCTCAGCTGGCACCCATGGACGCCATGACAGCCAGCACTCTGATGTCTCAGCATCACGCGGCCGCGGCTCTGAAGAACGGCTTGGCTGCACATCCGTACCTGAGCTATGCGCGCATGAAGACGCCTTCCGGGGCGGATACACTGGTGCCCGTCTGCAGGGATCCCTACTGCACGGGTTGTCAGCTTAACAGTCACCTACTCGCCGCTACATCGCAAGCGTCAGCCGTGAACGGCGTCAAGATACCCACCAGCCAAGCCAACGGAACCTGTCCAGCCGGCTGTGCCCAATGCGATCACAAGCCATCCCAGGCCGCAGCGGCCGCTGCCGCGGCAGCAGCTTCTTCGCCTTACGCTGCCTATGCTCATGCCCAGCTGGTCGCCCTCGCAGCCGCCTCCCAGATGCCGTTCATGTGCACCTGGATGGGTGCCGACACACCTTACTGCGGCAAGAGGTTCGCCAGTTCGGATGAGCTTCTCCAACACATCAGGAGTCACACCGCTGGACACCAGTCGTCGGCTGACAGTGCAGCGGCCGCCGCCGCCACCACTGCGGCCGCCTTGTCGCTTCTGTCCCCGCCGGGACTTGGTCCAGGTCATCCTCTGCTGTCCAGGACATACCCAACTCCACCGTTGAGTCCACTCGCCGCTGGCAGATATCATCCTTACGGCAAACCTTATGGACCACCGTCACTCTCGTCCCTGGGATTGCCGATACCACCGCCACCTCACCCACACCCTGCAGCCGCAGGACTACCACCCTACTTCTCGCCGTACTCGCTGTACGCGGGATCAAGATTAGGTGCAGCCTCGGGCATGCATCCTTAAAGTGTTTCGGAGATCGATAAGAACTGAACTCAGCAATGCGAGATAAAGGAGTGATAAGCTTTCCCATCTGTTCAATTTTTTAGGAAGTTTTCAAGACCCAATAGTAGATTTGTGAAGGACTTTGTAAAAGTTTAGGTATTCATTTTTGCTCTACCAAATGGAGCGCGTTCTACATGAAAAATGACGTATAATTTATTTGAAATAATTTCACTTCTCATGGTAGACGCGTGCGAAGTAATAATTTTAAATTATTACAACGAGTATCTAGAATGAAAGTAACAATTTATAATTATTCTCAAACATTAACAGGAGTGAAGTAAATATATTTCATGAAATCATATTTAGATAAGTCGCGAAAACTTCTAGAAAACTATTTGCAAAGCGTATGTTGAAAACAATCGAGATACAACTCCACACTTTTTAGAATGGGTCAATGCCGAGGTACTCGACTGGACCGCATCGTTGCGGATGTTTGACTGTGATTCTTTATTTTTGACTTTCTCAATCCTCAATTTCGATGAGACTGGAAAGAAAGAGTAAGAGGTACATAATGAAGTCGTGCGCGAAGTCACGGCACTTTGAACTTGTAGGGGAGGTGTGGATCATTGATTAATCGAGACTGCGGAACGTCTATTAAAAATCCTTTTCCGGTTCTTTTTTCGCTCTTTTTGTAACTTCCAAGCAATTGTGACCTAGACAGATTTATTCCGTTCGGCTCGATATACGGATGACAGAGAAAACGATGGTCTGATTATTCGAGATTTAGTTGACTGTACATGTACAGAATGAAAATCGGTTCTTTGTTCTGTTCATCCCATGTGCAACGAAGTTTTTACGTCCAATTTGCAGATGATGTATTTTATATGATGAAGTATGCTTGACAAACTAATAAACCAATAGCATTGAGATCCCAGTTATCGAGAGTTCTCGTTTAATTAGTTGATGTAAAATCCAATATATTTATACTTATATCGCAAACTTCTTCAAGTTTCCATCTCAATAACGTGACGTATTAAGGAGATGCATGGTTCTTTTTAACAAAGTACAATAGCTAAAAGACTTTACAAATATACTTTATCTTGTTATCAACGTATTGAATTTTACATCTACATATATATATATATATATAATTGACGGTACGAAAAAAAAATTATAATAAAAGAAACAAATGAAAGAAAAATACTCGTCGATTCAGCATAAGCGTTTCTGTGTTTGTATTTCGCTCGGGGAATTGAGAAGAGAATAAGAACGATGTAAACCATTCGTGTAATAATAAAAGAGAGAGATAAAAAAGTACAGCGCTGTAGCCACGAATTCTCGAGCCCACATGAAATTCGACATTGAATATCCGGCGTATCCGCTGACACGCTCCTTACGGATGTATAATCGGTCAGTGTCCGCGCTATATCCTCCCCCACTTTCCCCTTCCTTTCGGCCTCTCTCCTCCCCCCCCCTCTCCCCTCCACCCCTTCCCACTCCATTTCATTATTTATATCCGGACACCCATACACACATACACACAGGCGCTACGTTATGCCTGCTAACGATATTCACATACTCCCTGCGAATTTATCCAACTCTCCGCCTGTATAATCATGAAGATTTGTAAATTTGTTGATAGACAAAAAAAGAAACCGATACACACATGTAAACTATACGTACGTAGCTTGTGACTATATGATGAGAGTGAGCGTGTGTAAAAGAGAGGAAGCGTATGACATGATGAAAGAAAGATGAAAGGCAGAAACAAAACAGATAAGAGATGCGAGCGAAAGTAGAAGAGACAAGAATTACGCTGTGGGACAAAAGTGCTAACGATAAATATATAAATATATATATATATATAT
>UELV01112009.1:26342-44156 GCA_900490015.1 Megastigmus stigmatizans | reverse complement strand
ATATATATATATATATATATAAGAAGTCTTTTTATCTATCGCACTTTGTCAACTTATAAATGATGGCTGTTCGTATTGACTTATCATTCTTCAACAAACTACCTGCATGGCAAGACCATTGCAATAATAACTTTGATGATGGCTCTTAAACAAAAAAGTGTTTGGTTCGCTGCACGCAAAGCAAATATGCAGCCGGGGCAAAAGCTATCTCTATACATACAAACACTGTCTCGTGCGCGAGCTAATGTTGCGAAACGCACACGCGTACTATCCCCATTATCCTATTAGCATTGCCCAACGAACATAAAAGCCATGCTCCTTTTTTCACACGCATCACCCATCGCACCTATACACACGCGCACACTCGGTCCGCGGAAAATCTTGACCGATAGCCGCGTAGCCGGAGCACTGCCACAAAATGCGTAATCCTCGGGTGCGCGCAGCGGCGCAGGAGAGGAGGGCGCGGGAGCAAAAGGAAAAGGTGCAGCGGCCTCGCCGACGCATGTTATGTATGTCTTTCGTATATAGTCCGCGCGGCCCTAGAGAGGCGGCGGCGCATCACCGAATCCGACACAGAACTGGCCGCAACTGCGCCTCGCTCTCGCTCGTCGCATTCGCGAGGAAGCCTCGAAGAGCGGAGGAGCCGAGAAGCTGCGTATACGCGTGCACTCGGTACGCGAACCCGCGAGGCGCGACGTTGAAGTAGCGCTTCCGGCCCGTTTGTTTCGTTCCAGCAGCAGCAGCAGCAGCAGCAGCAGCAGCAGCAGCAGCAGCAGCGCGGCAGGAGCAGCGCCTTCGCGGAGAGCCGCGATGTTTTCAGGCCGGCTAGTAGAAACCGCTCGAGAAAGCGATACATTCGAGCCGCGGCGGCTGCGCGGACTCGAACGCGCGCTCACGTTCACTTTTTCGTACGAGTTCGCTTAGCTATCCCATATGGCTGCGCGGTCGCGGCTGCGGTTCCGTACGCGCGCAAGATCTCGGCTGGACAGCTCCTGGACCGAGGCGAGAGCCGACGATGGCCGGGCCGCGGATTCGAGACGGATCTCGGAAGGAGGAGGACCGAGCGCGAGCACCGAGCGCTGCCGCGGAGAGGTTCTAGCGATCGGTGCAGAGGCTTGGGATGCGACTGATGGGAGATCGGGCCGCGAGGAGCTGCCTATGCCCGTAGAGCGGAGCCCGAGCGCTCCTGCATCGAGCGAAAATCCGCGAGAGATAGTATGTGCGGCGGGCATGCCCATGCATGTGCAGCGCGGCCTGGAGGTGCACTCCAAGCCTATACTACTTATACGCTTATTATACGTGGCCAGGATCAAACGGCCAGGCTCGTATCGATTCCGGGGAACGGGGGGTTCACCTTCGAGGGCTCCTTCCTTCCATTTCTCCCGTGACTGCGGGCGCAGAGGTGCTCGCGGATACGCGATGTAATTTCCCAATTATAAGCTCCATCCGTTATTATATACTTTTTTAATTCATATATTCTAAACTATATATGCTTGTATTTAATTTTTAACGTTTTTCCACATAGTCAACTTATTTAATTAGGTTTGCAAATTTTTAATAAATTATGTATTTTATAAATAATAGCCAGAAATTTACATTATTAAAAATATACCTATAATTTAATCAAAACGTAAATATTTACAAAAGCAGAATAATTATCAGCTTTATACAGAATAAATTATGAACTTTATAAATTTTTGAGGTGATGCATACTTATGTTAATCCGAGTTATGCAATTAGATATTTAATATGTCTTAAATTAAATCCATGTTAAATTACGAATTTAATATTATACAATAAATTCTAGACCCGATTCTAAGAAATTTGAACAGCTTGTTTGTACGTTATCTCTGCAAAGTACGTAATTTACAAAAATTAACAAATTATTGAATGAAACCAATTTTACACTTTCTAGGAACATATATCTTTCGCGCTATATCACATGCGGAGCGAATACAACTAAATCAAATTTTGCATTTAAGTATATAAGTATAAACACTTTTTGAACATTTTAACCGATACATTTCGTATATTATGTACGAAAAATGTGTCGAATATTTATTATAATTATTTTATATAACAGAATCTATATAAATAATGTATTTTGCATATTAATTCAATAATGTATAATGATAAGGAAAAGATATAAACATTATACTTAAATAAAGCTTCTGATATTAGGAATCATAAATTTTGGAAATACGATTTTATTTAATTAAGATTTAAAACCAGGTTGATAATATGCTACATACGCATATGTGTATATGTATACAGACGTGTACTTTGTAACTTAAAAATTTGAATGGTAATTTTCGTTGTTCCGGCATTCTAAATTTCTCTCGAGCATATACATACACATTTTCCTTCATATCCTTTCAAGCGTGATTCCTTTTAATCAGAAACAAACTTCATATCTTTTCTATATAATAAAATTGTTTACTCATAACATTGCGCAAGGCCAAATCACGCAACCTTAAAGCGTATAGGTATATGCTTTGTGTGCGAGGAACTTCGTTCTGTCCCGAGTCCTGTCCCCTTACCCGCAGCTCGCAGGTGTAACCGAAAACACATTGGAACTATAGGTAGTCGAACTATACTACACTTTTGGCGACGATGAATACAATATGGATCAAACTAAAGAATTCCTATATCATCGACATTCGATCAATCATCACACATAAACAACTCTTCGAATAAACGATGCAGTCTAACAGCTGATGGCATGCGAATTTTATATTGTCATTTATTATTTTAGCCTTTAGATATTAAAAACTTGAGTCATTATATAGCTTATCTGTAATCTTTATATTAACCCTTAGTATACTGGAAAATTCATGAAATTTTTCTAACTATTTTGAAAAAATGACTTGCGAAAAATTCAAACCAAATTTATATCTATACATAGGTATTCCGTAATACTGATTTTATTATTGTAACAAAAAATAGCAGCTGAAAATTTTGATGAGTACGGTTGAGGAGCGCATTAGACAAAAAGGAAGCGAGAGAGAAAAGGTACACAAGTTTGAGTTAAATACAACGTCGACTTTTCGACACCGAGAACAGGTGCTGCAACATCAGAACCACATACCTGCTGCGCGGCGCCTCACTCGCCTATTACAACTAATCCGGGAAACTAATAGACCGAATGAATGTTCAAGGTCAGGGCGATGCCGCTTCACCTGCACATCTTACTTTGCCGCTCTCTCTCTCTCTCTCTTTATATATATATATATATTTCTCTTTCTGTTATGTCGTTTTCCTTTATAATATGTAATAAGACCGGCAATACTCGAGCGACGACGAATCGACCGTTACCCGTATGTCGAGCCATTCGTGTTATGATAGGTTATAATATACGCGTACGCACCGATCAAACCAACCATCACTAATTTATTCGAGAACTCGTCATTAAATCGACTGTCCATAATAACTATTCCACGGTTTATAGAACTGTAGTACATTCTAAATACATAGATACATGAAGCTTTTGTCTATAGAATTATTACGATAAAGTGACTGTTTCACTATTATACGTTCACTGTATTTAAATGCTACACATTGAATTATAAACCGTTAATCAATCCATGAAATTATAAAACTTTCGTGTGCGTTTAAAAGTTATTAAAACACCAACCTTTCAGGAATACCATCAATATTCGCCGTGATTAATAAATATTTTTTAACGATTTTTAAGGTCGCTCGAGTGGCTTACGAAACCGACCAGACGCAGCGCACTGCGATTAAATATGTTGGTATAATTTCGAAAGCAAACTTTGCGCTCGGCTACTATATTTGAACGTTTCATAAAAGAAACTCTAATGAAAGGGAAACAGAAAAGAACAGAATTATCCCGACATTGAAGTCACTGGTCTCTGGATCGAGACTTCAATGAACGCGCAAATAGGTTTCCCCTCAATTTTTATTTCTGATGTGCATATACTCAAGGGCTGATCGTTCGATTCAGATTTATTTTTTCACTTTATTCCACGCTTATTAATTTCAATTCCATTCAAGTTAGTCGCATCGGGCTATAAATATATGCTTAATCCATAAAAAAAAATTATAAATCTAATCTTTTTAATTTGAGCTACCTATGATGTAGTTAAAGCAAAATTATAATACCGCAAATTAGAGTTTAATCAAATAAAGTAAGTTATTCAGTTAATTCATACATACTTATATGATGATCCTCATTAATTTGGTTAGATAAAATTATCAATTTATTATGACTAGATATTTATAAAGAATTAATGGGTCATGGGCTTAAACCAATTTCAGTATTTCAATTTTAAAAAATTGTTATATAAGAATTTCTACTTTACATTATCACTAAAATGACGTACTTTTGAAATTAATATTTGTTATGAACATAAGAAAAATCTTTATAAAATAAGCATATCACAGTTTTGGTACGCGACATAGTAATTTTTTGTATATTTATCTTAAATATTGCTACATCATTTTTCTCCGTGTACGTAATTTCAAAAAAATGTTTAATTATCGTTGGTTAAACAGCGAATGCTTAAAAGTTAACTAATGTGGTAATTAATAAAGTAAAATATTTTTATTTATCTTGACTGGAATAAATTCATTAAAATTTCAAGCAAATAACAAAGTGTTTATGTTATTCAAGAAAGAATAATTAATTAGTGTAAGAATATATATATATATACATGGATTAACAACGGTACACTGAATTCCAATTTGTCAAGCTTGTTCATTATGCAGTTATTCTATATACTGTTAGATCATACATTTGCTTTACAAATTCATTGTTTTTCGTTAATGATGTAAAAGTAAATATTGCATTTTTTTATAAAACTTTTTACTAAAATAAGAATATTATTTTTTTTTTATAGATTTAATTTTATTTAATTTTTTTTTATATTTTTAAGCAAGTCATTACCGCAAATGAATCATGAGAAAGACGTGATAAGAATTGTTAAAAAAACTTAATCGAATTTAAAAGCGTCACTATTTTAGTATAATAAAAAAATTATATTCTCTTTTTACTAAAAAGAGAATATATTATATTTTTTATTGATTTAATTTTACTTAAAATTTTTTTTTATATTTTTAAGCAAGTCGTTACCGTAAATGAATCGTGACTAATGCGTGATAAAAATTGTTAAAAAAATTTAATCGAATTTAAAAGGGTCTCTAACTGAAATAATAGTAATATATTTGTTCAAACAAAGATTATTTCTCTTTGCTGCCAATTGAACTCCAGAATTTAAGTTAAAATAATAGTCTAAAACAAACAATTGAGAACAATCATCCATAAAATATATCTCTATGACAAGATCTCGTCATCAAAGCCAATATCGCAAGCAAAAACCTAAGGCTATATAGTACCGCGGATCAAAAGTTCTTTCCTTTTTTATAAAAATTCCTTCATTTCGTAGAGACGTCAAAGTCAAGTAAGATCGGTTAAGAAAGTCTCCTGAGCCATTCTCGCGGCGGCCTGCAGACGCGCGTATATATTTTGATTGTAACATCGTCATAGTGAGTTGGCGGCGCACCTCGCCTCACCGTATATTAAGAGCTATAAGAGCCTCGCACACCGCAGCATATGCGCATATATCCTTGATGGCGCCTGATCCGTAAGTCTGCAGTCGTTGGCGTATTTGGCGAGTGTTGCAGCTGGTCTCTCTCTCTCTCTCTCTCCCCCACACACGATATACATGTAGAGGTATATAAGTTGGCATATTCGCGCCCGAATCGTTCGATGCGTCTTCGTTTCACTCTCTCTCTCTCTCTCTCTCTCTCTCTCACTCTCGCGTCAGTCGTGCCTCGTGCCGGGACCTTGGGCCCCTTTTTCGTTGCATAACATACCCCCGTTATTAAAGACTCGCTAGTCGCCGTATGCTAACTCGACGTTGTATGTATTATACCCATTTGGTTATTCGTCCGCACGCGCGCGAGATCACGCCTACGCCCAAACTGCAATCCTCTTCCACGCTTATTTCATTCAGCCTCTGTATATTATGTCTGATACATCGTCCTCCTGTTCTCCTGTCCTCGTACGCATTTATTATGCGCTTATAGTTCTAGCTATACGTATACGTATGCTGTAGAAATTTATGAGCCAATCGAGTCAATACGAATCGTTAAATTGATCTTCTTAACGCTATAATTAAAGGTGGGATCCATTATTGTAGATTTCGTGTGATATAATAATTATTTCTATATAAAAACTGTTTAGTTAATTATATTCATTTTAATATACACTGACATAAATATTATATCAACAGATATATCGTACAGATTAGTTTTTTCCACGTTTACTATTATTTACTTTTGTTCTGGAGCTCGAACAAAAGTACTCTGTCTATATTTTGTCAATCTTGTGATTAAAATGTCATGCAACACGATCTTTAAACTAATCGCTAATCTATCTCATAGAAGAATGATCGGTAAACGAGACGCTCAAAATTCTTATCTATAGCTAACAAAATAATTGACCAACGTTTTCCTTCAGCATGTAAACAGATAAGTCATTAATATATATTTGATTGTTTTGGTACTGAATCCATCATCAAAGTTTTTCTCACATTTGTATCATTTTATGAAAAACAGTAAAAATATGAAACTAAACTAACTAATCTTTAGATAGAATGATAATAAATAACTCATTCTTTTAAAGGAACAGATTTGTGATTACTGTATGCTTGAATCTGGTTGTATCGTTAATTTACGTAAAAATCGAAAATTCCCATTAGATCGTACGATTTTCGGGGATATTATGTTTCGGTTTCAAATTTGAATTTTTAATTAATATCTATAACGTTTCGATTATCATTAAGATTTGCAAGTCGTCAGTCTTACCTGCTGATTTATCTGAGGCTCTTAATCTCGAGGGAAGAAAGAAAAAAACAAGTCAGGAAACCAACAGGTCGCCGGAGTCTCGAGGAAAGATTGCCGATCTATAGCGATAACGAACGATAGTCGCGAATCCCCGTATGTGCGAGCTAGGAAGGACAGAGCCGAAGGGCAGGTATAACAAGGGTAGCTGGGACGTCAGCTCGTGTCGCCCGATGTCGTCGTCCTGGCGGCGTTCTCGAGGCTGGCTCCAGCAGCGATCCTTTGCACCACCGATCCTCGATCCCCGATCACACCCGAAGCGCTATAATAAGGCTCCCGAGTTCTTGCGGTCATCGCCGTAGCAGAATCGAGCGCAGCTACTCGCTGCATGGAATACCCGCGAATCTCTCACTCTCAAGGTCATCGCACGCATAACACCACTTTTTTTTTTTTTTTTTTTGACCGACGACGACGAGCAGCGAGATAACGCGCACCCTCCAAGCCGATTTATCCGATCCGTCTGCCTATCAAAGGCTCGATCCTTGAATTCGGCCACTCGATATCATAATGCACGTGTGCGGGTGTGCAGGTATCCTGCGTCCTTGAGATACTTTCTGGAGCCGCTGAATCTTCAAGGCTATGCTGAAACTGCACAGATCGCTCCTCGACCTTTCCTTCTCGTCGATCGAAAATTGAAATTAATTCACTTGTGCGTATACCCGAACCAATGAAGAACCATTTAAATTTTAAGTCTTGAGGGCAGTTTTCGTTCCACTGTTTACATTATCGCGGCTGTATTTAATATGTTATAAATACGCGTAATTTTTAGTTTCAACTATCTACTATCCGTTCGTTGGGCTCGTGTCGTCATGAATTTTCTTACCGGCTAATTCTATACTTTGCTCTTTTTTTTTGTTCCCCCGATTTCGTTTGGCACCGCACTACACCTGCTGTTCCGAAATTAAAAAAAAAATCGTTCGAGCGGAGACTCCGGTCTGAGTCCGTTGTGTTCGGCGCGAGGCTCGAGACTGGCTTCGCTCGCTTTGCCGCCGCGATACAAGCACACGCTCTCGACTTGGTCTCTCTCTCACTCTCCCTCACCTGGCGCGTATATACCTATAATGCGAGCCAACGCGCAGGGGAACGAGAGAGATGCCGAACGTCGCGAGAGCAGTGAGTAGAAGGGGAAAGAGGATATAGCGGAAAAGACAGAGAGGGAGAAAGGTTCTCAAAGAGTCCGAGTCCGCCTTGCTTCGTCGATTCACTCGAGTACGACGTGTTACTATAGCGAGTGAGAGAGAGAGCGAGAGAGAGAAAGAGAGAGAGAGGGAAAGGCTCAGAACTCGCAAGAGCAAAGTATTCGATGCCGTACTTAGTCTCCACCTTCGGAATTGGCGAACATCTCACGGCTGTAGACTCGGCGCGCGGCGGAGTCATGGAGAAACAACCATCCTTTTGATAGAAAGAACAGGGAGAAAACCATGGATAAGTTGGAGAAGAGAGAAAGAGAGGAGAGATAAACGACAGACCCGGCTCACTCGACGATCGCGTCACCTCCGGATTTGGATAGCGCTTCCCATTTCTAATCTGCAGTTGTTCAATAGTTCGCGTTCCTAAATAAAATCTGTATCTATATGTACAGCAAATTGTATATTCCATTCATATTGTTCATATTACAAATTTCAGAAGTAAAAACAATATTGTTTCAAATGTAAGAAAAATATTTAGATATTATTCAAATACATTTACGATGAAAAATGCATTACAAGTAGTATGAAAAAGGAAGTATTGGGAAGGAATATGGGGATAAACTTCTTTTATCAATTACCTATACTTTTATTCTTTCACAAAATCTTAATAAAAAACGTTTTTTGATTATTTTTTAAATGCTTTCAGTAATTTGCTGTAAAAATTGCTTATATAATCTTATCTCGGTTAAATTAAGAAAAATTTTTTTTTTATGTTTCGCAATACTGGAATATCCATTGTAAGATTTATGTATTTATTCTTTCAACAAACCCATCCAGGAGTTGTGTGCTACTGGACCCTAACCCTCCTGCCCCCAATTCCCGTATGTATACATCTTTCCTTTGTATAATATACTTTACTCTCGAGTCTTCATGATAAAACCCAACTCTCACATCCCATTTTACACTGATTACGGGGTACGTGGCTTGTTTAAAAAGGAAATAAATTATATATGTTTATTATTATAAAAGAAATAATTAATGAATGCTACAGAGTTACGCTCACAAAAATGCTCCAATGCTCACGCACTTTTCAATGCAGATAGGATGAATAGCTGCCCTTCGCAACACGACCGAAGTGTCATGCATTCGCGCGACTTCTCTATACACGCAGATCTGACTCTCGCGCCACTGTACGCAATTCCATATTTTGGAACGACGCCTCCCCTCCTTTACTACCTCACAATACTGTCCCACTCTCATTTCTATTTTTCTTAACATTATATGTACGTACATTTTTATATAACTTCCCAAAGTTACCACGGATCTGTATAAAACTTGGTACCTCAAGGTTTCTTGGGGACGTTAATGTTAACCCTTTCTTTATAGCAAAAGAGTTAAAAATTCATAATCATGGTACTTTTATGCACGAGATGCAATAAATCTCTTAGTTGAAATAAAAAGGGGTATGGAAATGTACAAAGGTTATGAAATGAAGCATACAAATCCGAGTTCTATTCCGAGTTCAATATTCACGATGCCGTTAATACCAAATCTGTAGTCCACAAGTCGGATTTCCTAGAAAATCCTGGAATTTATAGTTAAATCTATGAAAATCTTTAAAACTTGTCAGTCCATCACTCATTTCTACAAGGCTTACTATATAGTAATGCCTATTTTATTGTATGGGTTGCCTATACACCATATATTATGACAAGCTTTAATAAGCTTGAACCTGGACCGCGCAGATTCTTTAGCTACCTCGCACTAAAGGATAGACACGCAATGGATTGGTATGATCATAATTATGGTCCGATAGCTGTGGAATTTAAAATTTACACAGTTAATTAGTCTATTCATCATTTTAATGATGATATATTAATTTATAAATTACTCAATGATGGAGTAAATAGTGAATAACTAACCGCGAAGTTCCAAACTAGACAAATGATTTACAAAATTAGACATCATAGATTGAAAGTTGAATATACTCCATAAAAATAATTATTTATATTTTGCCACATGTGCTAGATTAAAAAAAAACCTGGAATGGTCTTGACTCATCAAAAACACGAAATTTTAAGGCTGTGCTAAACTCAGTTAAAACCGAGAAGTAAGTAATTCGTATATTAATTTGGTGGATTAGATAAAGGTTTCCTTATTTTTAGCGATTCACTCAGTGTACGGGCGTCCTTAAAATACATTAAGACTAAAATAAAAACAAATCCATATCTCTTTGAAATTAAAAAAAGAGGTGCATGAATTCGTAAACAAATATATAAACAACAACAAAATAAAGTTTTTTTTTGTTCCAGTGCACAATAGAATTGAGGGCAATGAGATAGAGAATAAACGAACCAAAGAAGCAACAAAAATAGCCGCTGAATCTTTAATAAAAATACCCTTCATAGATTTTAAAGAACTTGCCAAGAAAGAGACAAACAAAGGGGGCCCAATATTTTAGGTATTATAACAATCATAAAGTAAAACCTTGATATAAAATGAATCTTTCGCGCGAAATAGTTAGCATAGTAAATAGATACAGATCAAATCACTTACCGTATCTCGGTACTTCCCTTGTTCGTTTAGGTGTAGTTCAACAATTCATTCTGCGAGTTCGGCCACAATCAACAAAGCCTTATAACCACATATTGCGGCGATGCTGTATATATGTATACACCAACTCACATGTAAATTTGATTAAAAATTTAAGTAAATTAAAGTTCTTTCTACCACTAGTTGTTTCTTAAAATATCCTTTACTTATAATTGTATATTCTAAACGTTGCGAATTAAAAATAACTCATATGAAGTAATAAAATAAAAGCAATTAGTAACGAATTGTACATCTGTCGAAAATAATTGATAATAAATAATATTGCAGTCAAGATAATCTCAGATTTCGTCAAGTTTCTCTCGATAATTTTGATTCTTTGTATAAACTTTTTCTCGGGTGAAAGAATATGATTAGTTCATTATTCAAGATACAATTTGAAAAATTCATGGTCTGTACAATTGTAATATAATTACAATCGAACTTCACAGGTAAGTTCATTTGATTGTACAATTATATTCCATCTTGTTCTCAATATTACTATATAACGACGCGAGATGTCACGACCTTCAGCGAAACATTAAAAAATTGAGGGCCGATCCCCGGCTCTCCATCTATCTTCACATTCTTTAGAGGTGTTGTATTAATAATTGTGAAAATGAGGATCGGGAAAATGAGGAAACAATGTTATTTTTTAATTTATGGAAAGGATGGTAATATCTTCGAACAATATGTAATATAATTACAATCGAATTTCACAGGTAAGTTCGTTTGATTGTACAATTATATTTCATCTTGTTCTCAATATTACCATGTAGTGGTTCAGAGATAACATAATAATTATAAAACCAGTTATAATTACGAAAAATTATTTATTTATTCATATATAAAATTATATTTAACGACAAGAATTAAAGCTTTTGTATTGATCTCATCTTTCTAGGTTGTAAGTTCTGAATTTTCGTATGTCTTTAGCACATTAAAACTAAATCTTAGTTTTAAGGGGATGTGCGACCCTCGGAAAGATTCCTACCTTACCGGGTCGCACATCCCCTTAAGAATAGATAAGGCAAATTCTTGTGATCCTAGAGGTATCACAGACCTGTTATATACTTTGGCAAATAACTTCGATTTCTCAGACCAACCAGCTGTATTGTATTCTAGATCGATCCCTTTCGCGCTAGCTGAAGACGTAGCCGCGTGTCTGGTTGAATGTGTAGTAAAAATTCTCAAATCGATTCCGCTGTTACCTAAAACTTCTTTGGTCCATCTACTTATCGTTTGCGCACCAACCTCGTTATAAGGTTTTCTAGTGGCAATAAATAATCTATCAGTCTTTTTTCTTAGTCTCTTAGATTTCTCTATATAATTTAACAATGTTGTTGCTGGACATATTTTAAAATTAGGACTAAAAATGGTAAAGACAGCAGGGGTTAGCAGCATCCCGGTGCTGATGTCTTTATGTTTTCGGTAATATGTATCAATATTCCTTCTGGAGATGATGTATTATTTTGTAGTCTGATTTTGGCTATGGTTTGTGCTCTATGAGCGGTACAAAGTAACAATAATATCACGATCTTGTGAGTTAGCAGCGTGAACGAGATATCTTACTTTGGATTCAAAGGTCTAAGTTTGGTGATTCCTTTAAGAAATCTTACTATTGAAGCAACTTTTCCTCGGATCCTAATGAGCCAGCAACACTTACGCCAGCTCACTTTCTCATCGGTCGTCCTCTCATCATGTTGCCTCAGCCAGGCTATACTACCGTGCCACGCAATAGACTCACTATCTGGCGTTTTATCACAAAGTCAGTCCAAGATTTTTGGAAGAGCTGACATTTGGATTATTTAAGTGAATTCCAAAAACGACAAAAGTGGACCAAAGGAAAGGGTGAACTGTCAAAGAATTCTGTTGTCGTTGTTATCGAAAAAGATCACCAATGTAATCGATGGCCACTGGGAGTGGTGCTCGAGACATACCCTAGGAGCGATGGCATCGTGCGAGTAGTTAAAATAAAAACGTCGCAGGGAGAATACATCCGTAATGACACACATTTATCCCAATGCCTCATGTTTCCGATTTAGTGGATAAATAAAAAGTTACGTAGGTTTTACTTACATTATTCAAATTTATGTATGTCTCTATTTATTAATCAACGGGTAATTTAATTATTCTGTTAACAATTTCTGAGTTTTCAGTACAAATTGTCACGTGCCATTTTACCATTTCATTTCATTAACACTAGTTAATTGCTCGCACTCTCTCTCAACCGGGGGGAGGAAGATGTTGGAGCGTAAAAGTAGGCTGCTACTGATTAGCATTCGTGCCTTATGGGTGTGTGTCGGTGTGTGTTGGCGAGTGCATGTATGCGAATGCGCAAGCAGCGAGAGGGCGCAGCACCGGCAGCTCGGCTGATTCCGTCAGGATCAAGAAAAGCGCGTTTTCTTTGCTTTTTAGCAACGCGTACAAAACTTTTTTAACAACTGCTCACTCCAAGCAACGAGAAAAAACGGATATAACTTTTTGAAGACCACTACGAGGTGCGTTTGCAGCAGCCCATTTACTTCGTCTATTTTTGGACGAAAACGGTCCTGAACCATTTTTGCGCTTCATACCTCTGAATGCGACTTGTTCCTGGATTCTGCATTGGTTCAAAGGACCAATCGATTCAGAAAATTACCGAGGAGATATCGTCGAGCTTTCCATCAAAGAATGATTTGCAAGGCAGCGTGCCGCCAAAGACGATCATTCTTCTTTTTTACTATTCACGCGACGTGAACATACGCTAAAACTGCGCAAGTCTTCAGCCATTATTTATAATGTTTGTGCGACACAAACATTTTCACGAGACAATACATGTTTTCAATTGATCTTCACCATTCTGCGCATCAACGACAGTTTGATAAAAGTCGGCCCTCGCGCCAGTACATTTGAGTTATTGCTTTTTCAGCTTAAGTAATAATGTTTTTGAATTTGAATTATAATAATCATAAATAAAGAACGTTTTAAATATAACCTTTCATGTTATTTTTCTTGATTAATTATTTTCCTAATATTTCGTTTTACTTCGTATGTAATGCATTAATTTAAACTTAAAATGTTAATTTTTCATTATTAAAATTGAATTTTGTATTTGGTAAATTAGGTAGGAAACTTAAAGTAGATATAAAAAATTAATATTATTCGAACCATACAGGTTTTGTTCGGAAGTTTGTTTACGCGCAAACAATCTGCACATATCAATGATATTGCGCTTCTGTCAGAGTTAAGTGTTCCATAACTTGCTCCTTCATGGTACTTAGTGGTTAAATAGGATAGCAGAGAAGACTTATCTGGGTTAAAACCGTCAATGTTACTTAAATTGCAATAATCGAACCAAGGCTTTAAGCCGAATTATTCTGTATCTGAGTCGATTTGGCAAGTGACGCTATCATAATATCTACTGCTGCAGGTGGGATGTTTTTTTTTAAGGAAAGCCGTCCTGAAACTCTAGTTGCTATCAGCGACAGTTGTGCTGCTCTCTTGATGTACCATTGTTCTGCAATGGGATAATAATAGATTGACACTCGGTTTAAGAATTTATTTATCTATAACTAGAGATGTAAATAGTGGATACCAGAACTGGCTGGGCCAGTCTGGTACCACGATGATTTCCGTAGTCTGTTCTCTCTGTATCTTGGACAAAGATATTAATATGAGTGAAAACGGGGTGAAGGCATAGAAAGACAGCGAGGACCAATCAGTCGTAAATGAGTCAACCAAACTAGCTCCGGAATCTGGGAACCATGAGAAAAATTTTATGCATTTAGTGTTTGCAAATAAATGAACATCTGGATGGCCAAATTTGCTGATAATGAGTTTGAAAATCTCGTTACACAATTCCCATTCAGTGTCATTGTTGCTAATGCGAGAAAGGGCATCTGCTTCAAATTATCCTGAGAAGTAATATACGATGCAAAAAGAAAAATGCATCTCTCTTCTACCCCATTGCCATATTCCCCTGTCTAGTTTATTGTATTTGCAAAATCTAATACCACCTATTTTGTTGATGTATGATATGGCGGTGGTATTGTCAATACGAAGCAAAATCTGACAGTTATTCGGAATATCTGTTAATGCTTGAAATACAAGCTTGACAATAAGCAACTCCTTCAAATTAATGTGGAAATTTGTCTGATTTTCATCCCAAAATCCGTAAACACTGTCTGAGCACCCCAGCCGGTATTGGAGGCCTCTGTGAATATAGTTAATTCAAATTTTGTCGATCTAATAGCGCCTACCGAACCTGAAATACTTTTAATCCACCAAGGAATCTCTTGCTTTATATACGATGGAATAGTTATCTTAGCTGAGTAATTGTAATTTTGTAAAATCAGAGAAAGGAATTTATGAGACTCTAAATTCTTTGCCCTAATCAATGGAAGGACATATAGCTATCAATCTACCTATTAGTTGTGCAAACTCAAGGATAGTGCAAATAAATCCGTTTTGAAAATTGTGTAATGCATCTAAAATAGTGGTTCTCTTCGTAGCAGACAATTCAATTGAAAATTCGATTGAATTTATATTAAACCCTAGAAATTTGCATATGCGACATGGTGTGAGAACACATTTCTCTTTTTTTGACAGTGAAACCCAGAGAAACTAGTAACTTACAAGAGATAGCTGCAGTACGTCTACAGCTATTCTCATTACGAGCAATAAATAATATGTCATCTAAATATATGACCATAGTAAACCCCCTAGATCTCAGTGCTTGAAAAGGAGGTTTCATAATTTTAGTGAATACATACGGCGCGGTACACAATCCGAAGGGTAAGCACGTGAATTGGTAGGTATAAGACCGTTAAAAATGAAACGAAGAAACTTCCTGCTCTCTTTATGCATCGGTACCGTTAAGAAGGCGTCCTGAAGATCAATCCTACGCATAAAACAGTTTGGAAAAATGAGGTTTGTGGCTGAACAAAGGTCCTCGAGGTTAAAATGCTCTGTTTTGATAAATGAACTAGCAGGAAATACCTCGCTCGCTTACGCTCGCTCGGTTGCATTTCGATGAAGATCAATTTCATTATACACATTTTAAATAGATACGCTTATAAAAACATGCTATAGAATGTGAATTTTATAATAGATATTAGTTGGCACCTCTACGAGGATGAGTAAATCCCAGGTTCACCCTGTAGACGATGTCCAGGTGGCCGGGTGACACCCAGGTCGATGGGACATCCTCTAGGGGGCGGAGCACCAGGTTCACCCTGTAGCTGATGTCCACGTGCCAGGGTGACTCCCAGGTCAATGAAAGTCATCTTCAGGAGTAGTCAACTACCAGGTGCAAGAGTAAAAAAAAACTTAAAAAATGTCGCTCTCATTAATAAAAATGGAAAACTAAAAAAATGGAGAATCAGAGAACCGGAGAACCGGAGAACGCCAAAATGGGATCCTCTTTAATGTAATATAAGATTTGATTTCTTCAAATTAAATATAAATCGATCAGTTCCATCTTTCTTGGGGATTAAAAAATAAGATGAAAAAAATTGTTTTTTGCTAGGGTTGCACACTTCTATAGCGCCCTAAATCAAAAGTTTATTAATAGCTTTACTATATCTTGTAAAATCTTTACTATAGGGATATCATAATTCGGTATACGAGAATAAACAGGCTTCTCGTGGAAGGGAATCTTATAGGATACAATTATGTTTAAAACATAACCATTATTAGTGACAGTTCGACACTTCCTGCTAGACCTATATATATCTATTTATTTTTCCTCGATGTGCTGCTCTCCCTTGGACCTTTGCTCTGCGAGTAAGGGACATGGAGAACAACGGAAAAAATGAACAAACAGCGTAAATATAGTTTCGAGTGGCTCCAAAGTAACATTGTCAATGCATCGTTATATTTAAGGCAATACCCGGTTTGTCTTGCAACTTCCTTTCCTAAGGTACTAAAAGTGATTAATCATCAATCGCACTGTCAGCAAACGTGAATTTGCAAAGGACTCGTTTGTGTATACATATTTATACTTATTAGACGGCGTAATTTCGACAATTAAAAACTCTTTCATAGACAATTACATTCCATTAATTCAGAGCTAGCTCCAACAACATTTTCTCTCTATACCTTTTTTTTTTGTTGCGCTCAAACTCTCGCATTCATCACTAAAACTCTCTCTCTTTCTCTCTCTCTCGTCCTTTTACTCTCTTTCGCTCTTTCTTACGATAACTAGACTAGAAATTGGTACGATGCTGTATAGAGCGTAAATAAACAATATCGGTGACACATCATCACAGCTCGCTTCCAAAAATATTGAGAATTAAAAATAAGACATACAGGGATTCTAGAGGGTTTCGGCAAGTTTCCTTTTTTTTAAGGCTCAATAGTAGCAATATCAATTTCTTCTCCATAAAAATCACTTGAGAGTGTACTTTTAAAGTAAAACCGAAAATTTGGTATATCTTTTTTATTTCTAAACTATAAGGGACTTGTAAGCATCTGTTCAAGTAAATAATTTGATGCTTCAAAACAACTAGAGCTACAGTAGTTTTCCCTCTTAGTAACGTCATGTACCTTATTATTTTTTAAGGATATATGATAACGTCGGTTAACCTTCTGACAGTCGGCAGTTTTCCTACTGAAAAAGTGTAACTTTCTCGAAATTTTCCATATAAATGTTTCTTAAGTAATAATATATGTGGGCCGATCATGGAATGACGCCATATGGCGTCATGCCGGCTGGCGGTGGTAAAGGGAAATTTTCAAAATTTTTATATCCGCAAAGAAAGTTTTCTAAGGGTTTTGAGTGTTGTTGAGAACGATTTTGATACTTATTTTAATAAAAAATGGATGCTAGATAATGAATTGACCATTTTTGTCAATTTTGGAGTTAATTCTGACTAGTGATAATACGTAGAATTACATAGAATCAGACTTTACTAGGAATGATTGATAAATTTGACTTTCCTTTGACGTTACCCAGAGTTAATGGCGAGGACATAGGAAGTACTGTAGCTCCTCTTTGTTTTTTGTTTTTTGTTTTTTTTTGTTTTTTTTTTGTTTTTTGTTTTTTTGTTAGTTTTTTGTTTGTTTATTTATTCAAAAAAATTTTTATCTTATTTTCATTTTAATAGTTTTTTTTTATTTTTTCAAAATTATTTCATGGTTTTTTATTGTATTTTTATTTATAATGTTTTACGAGAATCTGTTCATTTTCTTCTGCTCCTTTCTATTGGCAATTCAGATAATGTATGGTAATTCTCAAAACATGGTACAA
>UELV01112009.1:0-26322 GCA_900490015.1 Megastigmus stigmatizans | reverse complement strand
AATGCATAATGATACTTCACATTTTTCACAACAAATTCTACTTTCGGATCTCTTTTGTTGTAAATAGCATAAATGACATCTTTTTTTTTTGTCCGTGTTTTTGGGGAAATGGCATCCTATAAGTCGTGATTGAGCTGGTTGAATAGAATAAGGTGTAAGGTCTACGAGACCAAGCAAACTAGCAGCTATTTCTATAAGAAAGCTAGAGTAAATTATATTCTTCTCATTCAATTTATACAGCGCATGGGCATTGCACAAGGCAAGATCTACCAAATGAAAGAATAATTTCTTGTACCATCTCGTCGATCTTCTAACTGATTCACTCAATGCTAGTTGCCGATCAATGTTATCTCTCCCTCCCATATTTTTATTATAATCAACAATACAAGTAGGCTTCAAAATATTTTTCCCAGTTGCGTAATGCTGTTTTCCAGTTTCTGAGTAACCAAATTCATGTACGGTGGTTATTGCATATACTTCTTTTTTGTCTTGCCATTTTATTACTGACCAAATCATATTATGAGCAACTGCTGTTTCTCCTTTACTAAGAGGCACTTTGAGATCAGGAAGCCCTTTCCTATTTTTTCTTACGATTCCGCAAATGCCAGTTTCTTTCTCATGTAAAAATTCAGCTAAAATAGGCGATGTATACCAGTTATCAGTGAAAACAACATGTCCTTTTTGAAAATAAGGTTGCATAAAATGAGCGACAATGTCTCCTGAAACTCCTAAGTCGAATTTGTGATAATTGGTATCTGCTCCCGTATATACAATGAATTGTAAAATGAAACCAGAAGAGCAGTCAACATGTTCGAAAAAATTTATCCCGAAACGATGTCTTTTCAGAGGGATAAATTGCTTGAATTTCAATCTGCCTTTCCATAGGAGAAGGCTTTCATCAATGCATAGATTTTTACCTGGACATAAAAGAATTTTAAATTTATCATTTAAATAATCGATTATAATCTTAACTTTTTTCAAAGGATGATTCATGAAGACTTGATTGTTTTGAAAATGCAAAAATCGTAAAATCTGTTTATATCTGTTCCGAGGCATAGTTTGCGGAAATATCGGAGTCACAAGCATAGGACTGGTACTCCAATAATCTTCAAGTGAATTTTTTTTCATGTGACCCATAAGAATTGTTAGTCCTAAAAACTCTTTCAGTTCTTCTTTTGTCAAATCAACATATGGTTTCATTTTGCAACGGTCTTGCTCAGGATTCTGAAACTGATAAATATTAGTCTCTTGGACAATAATATCCAATAAAAAATTGTCAAAAAATAGTTCGAAATAGTGAATCGGGTCATGACCATTCAAAGAAGCATTTTCTGTCATATGACTAGGTGATCCTGTGAAATCTTTTACCGAAGGATAAAAATCTTTACTATAAAATATTTCATGCCCGGGTACATATGCAAGATCTTCATTATCAATTTCAAAAATTTCATCATCGCCAGAAACTGAACTGTCCTCAGATTCACCACTACTCCATACATCTTCCTCACCATTTACGTTATCCATTATTTTATAAATGCAGATAATAGGATAAGTAAACTAAAATGTAGTGCCAGACTTTTCACCAAACTTTTTTCCAGACTTTTGAAACTGTTCTGATAGAAGTCTGGCACTAGTTCACAGAGCCAGACTTCTGCCAAACTTTTTGTGTGCCAGACTATAAGCCAGACATCTACCAGAGTTTTTTTTACACGGGAATGTATAAACAAATTCAAAAAGGAAATTTCCAAAATATTGTGGCAAAGGCGCAGAATTACAAACGATTACTCAAGATTCCGAGCTAATATTTATAATTCTATGGTAACAATGCTCTTGTAAGTCGATGTAGGAGTCAAATTCTGCATTAGAAAATCAAATATGTAATGAATATTGTTGAAATAAGGAATTTTTCTTCGTTTCACATGAAAGTATTATAGAGAGACCGATGCCAGACAAAAATACGATATTTTAAAAATTTTTGGTCTGCCATCTTGAATTCGCCATCTTGGAATTGAAAAATTGATATTCTGATTACATATTTGTGCTCAGCAACCTCAAAAACCCCCGAGTAAGAAATTTCAAGCAAAATTATTCCATGACGCCAAATGGCGTCATCCCGGCTGTCAAAAGGTTAATAACAACTGTGATAGGTTTGTGGCATAGAATGTAACCACATACTTTTGTGATTGCTCGTTCTTCAATCACATCTTCTAGATGACATCTATTGATATTTTTTAACTGAAAGATATAAATACATTAATAAAATTAATTAAATATAGTATCATTATTGATATCTAAAAATGAATAAGCTACCAACATCTAGAAGCTATGCTGGCTCTTACATCAAATTCCTTTTTCTTTCTAATTGCTAGTAGCCTTTCTTCTTTCCTGTTGCAATAAATTAAATAAATTAGTGAGTTCAACAAATATTGACCTACTTTATAAGAGAATGATCATGTTTCATAATTTTAAATTTGAATCACATGCAGTATTTTGATTCCAGTAGAAAAAATACTTGCACCTACTAATGTGAAATAAAGATATCATTCTTGGATCATAATCTACCATTGCACAAATATTCAGCGTAATATTTAGAGACTACTGGAAATAGCACGTCACAAAAATTGTATCTCCCAATGGAAGATCTTGTGGAAATACAATTTCCAGTAGTCTTTAAACTATATCTCTTGTGAAGTTGCCCTTAAATCCTCGTAAATTCTTGTACGAATGAACAGATCAAAAAAACAATGTTTTCGTACTTATAATTAAGCAAATAATTTATAAAACAAATAACTAACCTATAATTTTTAGCAACTACGTCACTTTCTGAACTTTTGCTCTGACTTACAGGCTTCTCCTTATTCTATCCATCCTGTTTTGGTTTCTACCTTATTCCCTCAGCAAACTACAAATTTAACACTTTTAAGTGCTTTCAGTATTCAGCCGCAGTATATAAACATTCTATTCCATTCCGTTCTTGAGAGGTGTTGACTTGGCACTGCGGTAGGCGGCTGGCGATAAATACACGTCAAAACAGAAGAAATCTAATTCAAAGGCTCCCTATCGCCATCTCTCGTGCAATACAAAAAATAAACATTTTTGAAAATGGCGCTGTACGGTCGTGTAACCGGGAGTGTATGTTTTCTAACTTATAATTATTATTCTAAATTGACTTTAAATTATTCAAAAGTGAAGTTGTTCAAAACATGTTCTTCAAGAATTTTATTTGTTAACAAACATTCGTGTAATCGTTTTGCACATAATGGTAAATTTTATGTTTTAACCTATAAAAATATTAAATCAAATTACTTAATTATTTCTCTAATTTTTATTGTTGATTATTACGAATGCTTAAATTTTTTATTTTTAATTAAATTAAAATTCTATAAAGATTGATATTCATCTTTCTTTTATATTGAATTAAAAATTGTACATATGTACTGTGCACTTCGTGACATAACCTTATAAATATTTGCATTAAAACTTTTGTGAAAGAACAATGAATTAATTTTAAATAATTATTCTAGATTTATCACAGTCAATGCAAACAACTAAGAATTATCTTAAGTTTGATGAACTTGTAGCAAAACGAAGATTAGAAGCTCAACGTTCAGTTTTAATTGAAGTACAGTCTGTTCAATCTTATATTGATTTGGTTTCTTATTGTTCTCAATTTGGAGAACTTAATAAAGTATTTCATTATAATACTAAAACAAACAGGGTATGATTTAAAATGTTGTTTAGTAAAACATTTTAGATTAACAGTCAATTAATATACTGAAAATTTTTAGAATTTTTTCTTCATTGAATTTCAATCTCAAGAAAGTATAGCGGCAGTTTTATCTGATGCAAAACATTCAGCTAACGAACAAATAATCCCAGTTCAATCTACTATGCTATGGTTTCGAAAGCCATATAAATCACAAAATATAACTCTGAAAAATCATTCGATTCCTCCCATGACTTCTTATGATTCCAAACCCTACAATGTATTACAACTTCAAAAATTATTGGAGAAGGAGACGGTAAATAGAATATATTTTGCTACATTATTTTATTTCTTATAATGATCATTTTTTTACAATCTCTTGTAGGAAATGCCTATTTCAGAACAAATTACGTTAATATATAAAACTACAAAATTAGGTGATGATAGTACACGTTTAAGGTTTCATGTGGCCCATACAATTGAATCTTGTTTTCGTGGCTTATTTCCTAATATGGCTTTTTTACCATTTGGATCTTCAATAAATGGCTTTGGTCAACGAAATTGTGATTTGGACTTATGTACTGTCTTAGATGAAAATAATTATGTGAGTAAATTTTATATGTTTATTTAAATTTTATTCATATGTTAAAATAAACATATTTATTTGTTTTTAACGCTATTTTGAATAGAAAAAAAAATCAGGAAAGAGATTAATTTTTCAAAATAAAATCAAAGATGATAGGTATCTAGACATAAAACTACTGGAAATAGTAGCTGATACAATGGACTCTGTTATACCTGGTATAGATCAGGTTAAAAGAATTTTAAACGCCAGAGTTCCTATTATTAAATTTTATAGTAGATTTACTGAAATTGAATGTGATCTTTCAATGACGAATAGGTAAGTTATTATAAACAAAATATATTTAAAATATAATTATTCTGTTGAATATTAGATTGTAAAGAAATATTAAGTTGGTTAATAAGATTTGGTTTAGCTGTCAGGCTATTTCTATTACGTACTATTTTTTATTATTATGAATACAATGCAGTAACTCTTAAAATGTGTTTATCAAGAAAAAGTCAGAGCCCAGTTACTTAGACTCGCTGTATTTTTTTATAATTGTAGCTGCATTTTATAAAATTATGCTTATATCAAATGTAATTTACGCTACATTGGAATGGGAAGAAAGCTCTATTTTTTACGAGACAAATATGCAAAGTATCTTTTTAATATAATACATGTCACATGAAAATTGAAAGCCACAAAATAATTTAAATTCAAATATTGTGCAAATCTAAACGGTTCTTACATTTTAGTAAAGCCAGAGTAATATATGAACCACCGTGTATTGAAAAAATATTTTTTTTTACGGACAATTAAAAAAATATCAAATCACGAAAATATAGACTTGAAATTTTAAAATTTAGTTACAATCTTAACAGATGGAACCTTTTATTGCTAATTTATATTATAAATTAATTTTTTTTAATTAATGAGAAGGCATAAATAAAGAGAGACATCCAAGCAGACTGTATTTCAAAGAAAGCTGTTTGCACCTGTTATCTTGTAATGGGAAATACTATTTTTTTTAATTTTTAATATTTTCAAATAACTTTAGAAAAATGATATTTTTATTTGTTTGTATATAGAAATAATTAAAGTATGATGTTAAGAAGCAATAGTAAATAAAGTTATTAGTTAAAGAAGGGGACCCACAACTGACCATAGTAAAATATTAAATTTAAATAAAAATAACTCAATTTACTTTTTTACAGATCATGTTATCATATGTCTGAATTGTTATACATGTATGGTGAAATGGATTCAAGAGTAAGGCCCCTTGTGTTTATTGTGAAATTGTGGGCAAGCCAAGTAGGGTTAACTAGCGAGCATCCAGGACAAAAAATAACCAACTTTTCACTCTTACTTATGGTAATATTTTTTTTACAACGCAAGGGAATACTCCCTCCTCTGAACTTACTCATAAAACATGCAAGTAGGTAGTCATAAAATTAAAGAAAATAATTGTAAAAATAGTATTAAAATATTTTTAATAATTATGTTAACATAAAATTAAATTTGATTATCTGCAGCTGCTGAGGACATTCGCATAGTTGATCAAGGTGTTAACTGTACCTTTCAGCGAGATATTAGTAAAATACCAAAGAGTGATAAAGAGTCAAATACAGATTCTCTTGAAACTCTCCTTTTAGAATTTTTCGCGTATTTTTCAAAGTTTGATTTTGAAAAAGATGGTATTTCATTAAACGAAGGGAGTACCGTTCATAAGCCAGGCAACGGACCTTTATACATATGTTATCCGTTTGAAAGTAAGTTTAACGTTAGTAAAAATGTGTCAATGGACGAATTAATGCGAATGAAGAAGATGATTTCTTGTGTTTTACGAGAAATGGATACTGATATCAAAGTCACGAGGAATATATTATATTTATTCTTTTGTGCTAGAGCACCAAGTATGAACTTGACAAGAATTTTAGACAATAACAATAAAAAAGATAAGATTTTAAACAATTCTTCGAATAAAATAAAGCAAGAAAGTGTAACACATAATTGACTGAGAAAATGTTTTATATACGGAGTATTTTATGAAAAGTTTGTACATAACGTTTTTTTACCATTGTTTAGCGTAAATTGATAAAAATAATGTCAAATGAGCGTTAAAGGTGTTGTGTAAAAAAGTGTAAATACATATAAGATGATTTCGATTTGAAATGAATGAAACATATTGTAACATATACTTTAACGTGTTTATTTTATTTTTTCATTTTGTTCATATATCATCGACAATTTGACATTTTCATACATACTTGTCGAATACGTTTATATTCTATATAATAATAACGTCCTTGTAGTTCTTATCAAGTCCCAACGTTCTTGGATCGTTCGAGACTATTTGGGTTACCTTGTTGAAATTCGTATCTTGGATGTAAAGCGTCAATCAATTATTTATGTTTTCTTCTTTTCTTTTTGAAAAGGTAACATATATATTTTATTCATAAAATCATTAAGTAATATCAATCTTGATAAATACATCTCGTAACTTTCCTCTTGTTGGCAGTAATCTGCCGAGGATATTTCAGTACAATTGGTTTGGATGTTCCTGTGCAGTTGGCAATTATTATTATAATTAGGCTATATCGTGATTACCATCGATTAAATTCGTAATGTACCATGACCGGCAGTGTTGATTACTAACTAATTTTTTCTCTCCTCTTATTTGACCCAACCAATTAATGTCGCACGCGTATTCTTTACTTACGGAAAGACAATAGCTATATAAAGTCGTGTTTTATTTAAAAGAATGCGCATCGACATTTTCGGATATATCTCAATTATATCTCTAGTCTAATCAAGGCTCCGATTATTCCGATCGCCAATGGCACTGGGGCGACAACTGGAAAAAAGACTATACAAATGTCTTATCTAGTAAATGTTTTCGAAACTTAAGCGATAAGTAAATACCTCATAAAAAAAGCTTTACAAAAAATAGTAAGATTATAAGATTCGACGATTCAAAGTATAGGTAGGTATACAGTGTGCAGGGATAAAAAGTCTCTAATTTAGTGAAGAATAGATGAGTAAAAAAATGATAGGTAATATAGTTAAGTATAGGATTATTAAAAAGGAATAAGATTTGAGGGGCTGAAGGAATAAATGAGAGGATCAGGAGCTGGTTAATGTTCATCGCAGGTATATACGAATGGACAGGCGAGTTTTGGCCGACGAAAGCAAGACCGGTTGAAAAATAAGACAATAAAGATCAGAGAAAGAAATAGAGCAGTAGTGTAGCGTGGCGGGGGGAGCGGCAATTCCTGAAAAATCATTCTAAAATTCATCGTGGATTCAATACGAGTATATAATAATATTATACAAATATCATTGTGCCAATTTAGTCGGCTTAACGACACACGTATCTCGAACATTGACTTATGTCTTAAGGGGGAGGAGTAATCGGTGCAGCAGACTCGCTCGACTCTAAAAACTGTCTCTCTCTCTCTCTCTCTCTCTCTCTCTCTCGCTCGCTCGCTCGGGGCTGATCGCTAGCCACTCGCACTCGTGTGTATACATATAGAGTTGAGATCGTCCGAGAGAAATGCGAATTCCTCGCGGGCTAGGTTATAGAGTAGATCGCGTAGTGCAGGCTACAGCCGTGGGTAGTAGCGCAGGTGTCGGTAGGTGGGGCCGTGGGGTTTGGGCTTGCGGCACTTGCAACTAGTTGGTCTTGCTCTTGCGGTGGAAGCGGTGCTGCTGCATGTGGTGGTGCTGCTGCTGCCGGAGCTGGGAGCGGGTCTCCTGAACCGCGGCCACCAAGGTCCTCACCGCCTCCTCGTGGCCCTCGAAGCTGTCGGCCTTCTTCAGTTGGCCACCGCCGCCACCGCCGCCGCCGCCGCCGCCGCCGCCGTCCGAAGCCGCGCCGCGCTTGCTCTTGGGCCGGGGGAAGGTTTCCCAGGAACGCTGCTTCTGCACCAGAGCAGACGACGTCGGAGTGGGTCCGATCAAAAATACCAGGGTTTTCCTTGCATCCTGCGCGGATAGACCTACCGTCCCGGCGTCGGCGATGCTCGACCTCCGGCTCCCGGAGCCCGTGGTGCTGAGGCTGTCGCAGCTGGCTCTCCTGCGCCGTCTCTCCCTGCTCTCCCTGCTCTCCCTGCAACTCTCCTTCCCCTCCCCGAGGCCGTAGAACACATCCTCGGAGTCGCTCGCCGGGTAGACCTTGAGGCCCTTGGAGCTCTTGAGGCCGAGGGCGATCGAGTCGCCGGGGACCGGATGGATCTGCGCCTGGACCCGCTTCTTGGCCTCGATCATGCTCGAGGCCTCCGAGATCCTCTGGTACTCGCACTCCTCTGCCGCCGCCGCCGCCGCCGCCGCTGCTGCTGCTGGAAGCAGTAGGACCCCGCCGTTAGGAGTGCAGCCGGTTCGCCTCCGACGCGACCCCCTCGCGGCCGACTCGAGCTTACCTTGGTGCTGGTGGCGGTGCTGTTGTTGTTGCTGCTGCTGCTGCTGCTGCAGCTGCTGCTGTTGGTCGACGGCGTGCTGCTGCTGCTGCTGGGAGTCGGGGCCAGCCTCGAGAGCCGAGACGTCGTTGCCGGTGACGGCCTTGAGGGAGCGATAGAGGGAGCGGACCTTGCTGGCGGACGAGTGGCCCGGTGGCGTCTTGGGCTTGGCGTTCTCGGGTGACTTGCGCGAGCGTCGGGTCTGGCTGCGCTCCCGGCCGCCCTCCTCCCGGCCCGGCGACTTCTTCCGGTCCTCCTTCGTCCTGGCCTTCTCGATCAGCTGGCTCAGCACGCCGCGCTTCGACTCGCCCTTCGTCCCGTACACGACTATGTTGCCGCTGGCGTCTAGGACGGCTTCGACTCCGCCCGAGGGCGTTCTGCACCGGGTCGGCGCTTCCTTGCACTCTGCGGATTCATTTATATACATATACGAACCGTCCTATTTTATAGTTTATTATTAGCGATCGAATACTAGTACCGATATATCTTTCATACGTCGTAAGAAACACCCACATTTGGAAAACTATGTCCAAAATGTCGACTCAAAACATGTGCGGCCCATATATCCCAATACTTGCATCATTATTTATCATTTATCGCGATGGCTTTGAAGGTAAATATTAATGCTAATGAAAAATTAATTCAGTTTGAGCAAAAAGTTTTTCAAGTGTTAATGTCGCCCATATATTGGTCAGACATTGGCCACATAGTAACCATAGTTATCCAATGTTTGGTAAGTAAGTATTGCTCCGTCTCTGTGGATATATATTTGTTATTTATGAAAAATACATGGGTATTAGAGATAGTCTTTACAACATATCGACGGTTGGGACGAAGAAAGTTCATTCGACTGCGCACCAAGAAAGCTTCTATTTCGTTCACTCGCGAAGAAAAATTCTATTTCGTTTACGCGCTGGAAAATTTTCTGTGTCGTCTATGCGCTCGAAAAGGTTCTGTGTCGTCTACGCTCGAAGGAAAGTTCTATTTCGTAAAAAGATTTTGTTCCGATAATTTTTTGGTGGTAACAATGCTAAAATTATAAAAATTGCAAAATTTATTTTGGTTTATTTATTTATTTTTTAAATGTAATTTTTTTTTCATGCCTTCTTTAAATTATACTTGACCTTCGTTGAAAAATAACATATAATTAAAAAACTAAAGCCAGCTTATTCAAGAAAATGTAAACAATGTAAAATATATAACTCGAGAAGAAATTTTCAGACAAGAACATCATTTTATATTTAGATTTATATTTAGAAGAAAAAATTTAAAGATTAGATTGTCCTCGCAAAGCTTTGAGATATTCACTACGAATAATTTCAATTGCAGCTCCGTTCCATATTCCCTACAATCTGATTGTTGAAAGTTGACAGAGCAGAGGTAGGTTATAAGCTAAACGAAGCTGCACTCGCACTTTTAGCGAACTGCACCGCAACAAATTTACGATGAGCACAATGTTTCGATAAGGTCTCTCAAATATACGTATATATTAAAGCCAAAAAGACTTTACAACGGTGCATAATGATTTTGTACATTTATTAATTCAACGCGGATTTGTCGGCAGCATTGTTACCATCACCTGCAAACTTTCAAGACAAATTCTTCCAACGAACTAGAACCTTCTTCGTCCCAGCCGTCGATCTTGAAGACGTATACAGAATATCTTTCCTCTGGATTGGCCAATCCTCGGCGCGGGATGAAATAAACCCTGTGGAGTTGGCTCGTCTCGCGCGTTAGCTATACTACCTTTGGTGTAGAGCGCATTGTCGTTGGCAGGAGGGTTCCGCTGGTGCCTGTAGTCTTTGGTCGGCGCGGGCATCTGCGGCTGGGGCGGCTCCTGCAGCTGCAGCCGCGCGAGGTGGTCCAGCAAGGCTTGCAGGTGCTGATGGCCCGCTACGTCCGAGGCGGCCGTGCTGATCTCGCCGGCGTTCACGCCCGCCGAGAAGGACTTGACGAAGGGCTCGAGCTGCTGCGCGACCGATTGCAGCTGCTTAACTTCGCCCTTCAGCGACAGGATGTCGTTCATCTGCGCGCGACAATTTTATCATCGATCCTCGTTCGATGTCATTGTATAGAATATAACCGCTTATATACCTGAGAGTGGAATACTTCTTTCTCCAAATGAATCCTGCAGAGCTGCTCCTCCCAAAGCGCGTCGAAGACAGTTCTCAGTCTCTCCAATTCCATCTGCTGGTGCTCGAGCTGCTGCTCCAGCAGTCGACAGTCCCTGGCGACGTTCTCGTACCGCGTGCCCAGTGGGGGCGTATTGGCCCGCCTCAGCAGAGCCACGTCCCGGTGGAGCTCGCCGAGTCGCTCCTTGACCGTTTTCAACTGGTTGCTCAACTCCTGGAGCTGATTATCAAAGGTCCGGCAGTGATTGTTGAATCGACCGGACTCGCACATACTTTTCATTTGAGGCCTAGATCCTGCTTTACTTTGCTAAAACGACCCCCCCCCCGCTAAGATTTATTTCATTTCCTACGACAGCATAAGTTTTGCCTGTTATCTCGCGTACATCTCTACTTATACCCCGGTTGCAGGCGAGTTTCTCTCTACAATATCGTCTACGATACGATCCCTGGTTGAAATGCTCGAGTAGTTTCTAGACTACTTTTTTTTCCATTATAAGTCGTTAACTTTTTACCAGGGATCGAAAACCTCGGCTCTATCGTTTTGGTATGTATGTATAATTGTTCAAAAACAATGCACCTATGTATAGGAAGTTGAGAAAAATATTGTACTTCTCACCTGTATAAACTGCGAGTCCTGCTGCTGCTGCTGCTGCTGCTGCTGCTGTTGCTGCTGTTGCTGCTGTTGTTGTTGCTGCTGCTGCTGCTGCTGCTGCGACTGCATCTGGTCGTAGAGCATGTCCTTGGGGGTCTGCGCTTGACCACCGACAAAGGGATGCAAAGCTCGTATGAATTCGCTCTTGTAATTGCTCTTGAGGTGGGCACTTAGTAGGGGTGGCCGGGGAAGGTGGCCTAGTTGGGCGACGCGGCCCAGCCGCTCGAGCATAGGGTGCGCCAGCTCGAGGAACTGGTACTTGGTGGCGGAGCTGGTGAAGGCCGTGCAGAGGCCGAGGTGCATCTGGAGGACGGGTAGCGCGCTGCCCAGCGACAGGAGCTGCGTCCGTACCATGCGCTCCTTCGTCTCGAACTCGCGGTGCAGCTCCGACAGCACCGAGGCGTGCGTCTTGTTCACCGCCTCCTGCATGCCCTGCGAACCCCATCCTTTTCGCTTATTGTCCTAACTCTAGTTTACTCTTGCCTACATCATTTGCACTCAATTTTATAATACGCTTGATAATTTGTCGATGATAATTCTTCATTTATGCTGTGGTTCACGAATAGAACTCATAAATACGTAATATACGCTGGAAAATTTATTATTCAGATAGCGTACTATTTTATTCTTTATATTTTTTTTCTTTATAAAACATATATTCATGCTTGATGGCTTATAGATACGAATTTCAGAATAAGATTTCTAGTTTCTGTGTCGATAAGGTAGGAGCACTCATGGCTATATAGTATACTACGCATCGTTTCAAAACATCCTCTTTAATGTGTACTTTTTAAAGCCGAAATGCGATTTTTAATCGCTGAAATTGCTAGCTTGAAAGCTTTGAAAATCACGTAAAACTCTTCAAATTAAATTTCTATTTACACCGCTTGCAATCGGATCGACCGATTAGAAACTCCATTTTAATGAGAAATAAAAGTATTATTATTGAATGTATAAAATTGAATGTAAAAAATTGAAAAGAGGTTTTTCATAAAAAGTTTTTACACAAAACAAAAGAAAAAGTAACATTTCTCTACAAAACATTGTTAATGAAGCCGATTTTTTTCATACAAACGATAAAGTTTACATATTCATAATACTGCCCCAACGATAGATTAAAAGGGAACTTAGTACCCCTTTGAATTTTTCATGAGAAAAAACCCGCATCAATAAAAGTTTATGAAGGTTTTTATTTGAATTTTGAGTAACATTGAAAGCGTTATTAATGTTATTTTTTAAATTAATTTATTAATAATATTTTACTAAAATAAGAGTGTTTTTATTTTAAACTCTAAAATGATCTATGCAGACTGGAAAGTTATTATAAAATAAATTATTATACAATCTACAATTGTTGCCAACTATTAAATAAATATAAATGTATAGCATACAATTAATAAGCAGCTACGGAAGAGCTTTGAACTACTTAAATAAAAAAACACAATGAAATTGTGATTATTTAATTAAAATTAAGTAAAACTTTCTCATGCTTTGTAACGAGTTTACGTTTGATATAATTTGTATTTTAATATCAATGATGCATGAATTTTTGTTATACCTATAGAAACAATAACTTATTTGTGTATAGGAAAACTTTTCCAAGGGTTGTTCAAACTTCCGTCATTAATTCCATTTGTTTCGTTCTTCCTATAGCTAGTAATTATTTTAAATAAATTATAACTTCTTGAAAAAGTTATCAATAAGTATCGAATATTTTATTGTAACGAAGAATAATAACCGTGCAGATTCATAAAACATGGAAAAGTGTATATCAGTCTATTTTGTCTCCATCCAAATCTAAGAAAGATTTTTTTAACTATCTTTGAGCTAATATATTCTCGTGAATTTATCGTTCCTTGTGTAAATACTTTATTATTGAGGTGACGCTATCGATCTTCATGGAACCAAATAAAAAACGCAATCCGCTTTTTAACAAATTTATTGCGCGACGTTTCGAAGGCTTATGAACATATACCTTTCGCTTCAGACTCTT
Source organism: Megastigmus stigmatizans (assembly GCA_900490015.1). Lineage (NCBI taxonomy): Eukaryota > Metazoa > Arthropoda > Insecta > Hymenoptera > Megastigmidae > Megastigmus > Megastigmus stigmatizans. The sequence continues at coordinate 12,820 of UELV01112009.1, read as the reverse complement.
AATTTACATGGCACATCACTACTGTATGTAACGTCACCGGTTACGATACTCTGCGCGAGGTTATCAGAGGTCGAGAAAGGATCTGGTCGAAGTCACCTCTCTTCTAGTCCCGAACCCCGTGAACAGCATAGATAAATACTATGCAAGGTGTTCTTTACGAGGTTCGGGAAAAGGGAAATTTGTGAAAAAGCAGATTACTTTTTTTATTTGCTTCCACGAAGATCGATAGCGTCGCTTCAATAATATCTTTGAGCTAGCTGAATTTGATCAATGCAGAACTTTCTTTGTTGATGCATAAGTTCCGTTATTTCAACAAACGTTTGATTCGAATTCCACGGCAAAAGACTCGCTACTTTATTTAAAGGAGAATCTCAACGATACATATACATTTTGGTCTCAAAATTGGCATTTTTGCGTCTTACATCATCGTATATAGCGCTTGTCAAAAAGGAAATTTAAAAAACCACTAGCCCTAGCTATTAACCTTGTGGATACTAAGATATACTTTGTTAAAAATTGAAAATCAAAATGGGTAGTATATCTACAAACATCTATGTCTAACTGTACTCAAAACTCTTCTACTAATTTTCTACATCTATATAGACATATTATGTATGTTAAAATTAAAAATTTTACAAGTTATATCTCAATTTTTCCAGAGGGCTATTTTTTTTGATAAATTTACTTTTTGTAAAGTGCGATATTACGATAGTTTAAGTTGCTTAAAAATGTCGGTTTCGCTTAGCATTCTTCTTCAAAGTAATCATAATAAAATTCCACCAAAATTACATAATGCGTAAATTTCACCAAAATGAGGTTTGGGCTTAACCCTTTTATGATCACATTTTACTTGGAAACTTGTTTACCCATACTGTTAATTTGCAGTTTAAAACATTGACGGTTTTCTGGCTACATATTAGCCAACCTGGCGACGGTTTCTAGCTAGAGTCTAGGCAGAGAATGTTCAATTTTTAAATTTACATTAGCCGCTGTTTAGACAATTTGCATTAAGTTAAATTATATAACGTAGAAAAATTGAAGTTAGAATGTGATAAACGGAGATAAAAGTATATAAACAGTGAAAGAAAGAAGGGAGCTGAATTTTCGGGTTAAGAAAGCGCTCACGCGGGCAGACTTCTGCTACCTACACTGACTTTACAGTTAAAGATATGTAAATGTTTACTATACTTATAAAAGGTGTTAATATTTCCTTTTCTCGTCAGACTATCGCTCTTTGAGGAAACAAAATGTTTTATGTATTAGACTTTAATTCTGCCGAGAATCTACTTTATGGATCTGGAAAGAATCTAGTTTATAGAGTAGCCCGACTGGTGAATTTTTTACCATATATTGGCAATTATATATTTTTTGAGTACTTGTCAATATTCTAGGAATCTGAGGCGCTGATACGATCGCCTTTTAAAGAGATTATTGAATAGCTGAAAATTCATTAAAAAGGTGAGTCGCTCAGCATTCCATCATTGCATAAAAAGGTTAAGCTCAATCGCCTTTTTCAAACCCAATCACCGCAAAGCTCATAGAATGCACTTGTAAACTTTTAAATAAACAAAATTACATTTGGGCTACAAATAGTCTTTAAAAATCCGCTTTCAATATAAAATATTGTTCAATATAAAATTTTGTTCCAAAATCATATTATCAAATTAGAATGACTTTGAGTGGAAAAATTTACGTCTGACAGGATATAAGCATTATCTACTTAAACAATTCTGTACAGCATCATTTTAATTCTTGAATTACTTTTTAATACCGTTAATATAATATTTTAGTAACATTATTAATAGAGGGTTCGATAATACGTTAAATAAGCTTTATCATACTTTTAAAATAGTGTAGACAATAATAGGATCTATACAATATTAAGTTTCTGATTTTGCGTTGTAAATTAAAAAGTTTGGAAAATTTTCGGAGTAATGTTTGTGAAAATTTACTCGAGAAGAATTGTAACGCACGCTATATGCGTTCAGACCGGTTAAGAAAGTTCCATGGGGCTCTTTTGGCGCTGTGATTAGCTCCTAGCAGCGAGAAAAACTTGGAGCTACGTGACATAACACTAAATCCCAGCAGACTGGGAATAAAGTTTGTAAAAACGGTCCGTCGCGCCGAAAGCTGGCGCAAGCGGTAAATGCACGGCCGCCCAAGCGAAAAGTCGAAAGTTAACATTTCAATCGGCGCGCACGAGAGCGGCTTCTCTTGGCAATGTTCCGAGCTAGCGGCGGCACTAATTCCGCGTAATCCAGGGAGAAGAAAGAGGCGCGGGATCGAGCCCCTGGCACAAAGTAGCAGCAGCAGCAGCAGCTAACGGAGCCCGCAGCAGTACTCACCTGGCAGTAAGCGTTGAGTGCCCGCTTCTCGGTGTCGAGGCTGTGCCTGAGCTCGTCGAGCTGGGACTTGAGGTCGAGCAGGCCGTCCCTGACGCTCGCCTGGAGCTCGCAGATCGAGTTGGCGGCCCGCTCCATCTTCTTGGAGGCCTGCTGCCAGGCGGTGTCTATGTCGACGCAGTGGAGACGGGCGTCGGCGGGCGTGTCGCGGAAGCAGGTCGCGCAGAGCATGCACTTGCCGCTCTGGCTGAACATGATGTACTGCTCCCCGTGGTTCGGGCACCTGCGCTGCGTGTCCTTGCTGCACTTGCTCATGTGGACGACCTCGTGCGAGGAGAACATCTTGGCGCGGTGGGTGTGCTCGCGGCAGTGGGTGCAGAGCGCCTGGCCTGTGGGCAGTCGGTCGTCGCCGCCTCGTGAGGACGCTTTTTCTCTTTCTGTACCGTTCGTTCTTTCTTTCTTTCTTTGGGGGAGGCTCTCGGCACGCGACATTTTTTTACGCGTGGTTTTTTTTTTAATAATAATAATTAGTCGGTGTTTGCATGAAAAAACGGATTACGACAACCGTTCCTTGAGGCTTGCTTGGTCAGTTTTTAACAAAAAATTAAAAGCACCAGTGAATGAATGGGCCCCGCGGTAATACATGCTATTGTTTCAATATTATCCATATAATTTAGCAGAAAAACGTCGAAAGGGCTTAACAATCTGTCGAGAAGGACCCTGATGAGATTGGAATGAAGTCTTTAGAGGAAACGTACAAAACCTTACATCGTCGCTTAGAGTATAAATAAATTTAAAAAAATCTTTTTATATTCGTCTATTTTTCTACTTACGTGTATTAAGTGGAATCCTTAGGAGATTCCAATTAGTCATCCTCATAAATCGAACATATGTTAATGATTTTACTTACCGCGGATTTGTAATCAGCGATCTCGAAAACCCCTGTATAACCATTTTTAAGTAAAACCCTCAACATGTATCCGATTTACGTGGACTTATTTTAATATTCAAATTGAGCGCACGTCGAGAGTCAACCATTTCCCGTCAAATAAGGAGGTTAAATTTTTTTGTTCGAATGAAACATTCAAATTTATATTGTAAATGACAGTCACGTTTCGTACGTCTCCCTTGCAATTTAAATAAAAGCGTCGGGTTCCTCCTTTACTTTTTTACATTTTCCCAGCCACAGGGAAGCGGGGAAGCAAGCGTACCGATGCATTCATCGAGCATCGATTTACCTGGATCTACAGAGGATATAATTATTAGGGAGGTGCTCGTACCGCAGGTGGTGCAGAAGTACATGGTGTTCTTGTCCCGCTTGTCGCAGTTGGCGCAGGGCGGATTCTCGCAATTGGCGAACTCGACGAGCTGCCGCATGAGCTGATCGCTCGGCGGCTGCTGCATCCCATCCTTGAGCTGGGTGATCTGCCTGCGGGGAAAAGTCACCATAGTCGAGACTCGCCCTCGGATAAAAGGCTCGAATAGACGTTGTTCCGTGCAGGAATCGCGCAACCGCGAACTATCGCAATCAAGCTTATAGAGTGGCTCCTCGACGCGACGATTAATTAATTTTTATTCCCTATCGATGGATTCTTTTTAGCGATCGATGGGGAGAGGAGCGGCGCGACTACCTATACTCTACCCCCCTCGAACCGATCGCGCATACGAGCCGCGTTGGCGCGAGGCCGCGCTAACTAAATTACGGAGCGGGCAAATACTTGAAAAAGAAGCGGCGATGCCGAGTGCAGGCGTGCACAGTGTGGGGATTCGAGGAAAGCTTTACAATCGAATGACAAACAAAGGGGGCCACCGAGACAAAGAGATACCGATACACGCGCGCGCGCGCACGCAGCTTGGATAGGGTTGCCACGCGACACCTATCTCTCTTTCTCTCTCTCTCTCTCTCCCTCTCTCTCTCTCTCTCGCAATTCCTCGCCAGGCGCGCCTGCACGCTCCATCCTTTTTAATGATATTCCATCGAGAGTTTTGCGCCGCGGCAATACTCGTAATGCGCGACTGCACCGCTATAACCCCGCATCCCCTCCTCGTTATATCTCCTGCCATCGCAATTTTTTTCAGCCTTCGCTCCTTCCTCGCGACGCTCTTTTTTTCCAAATAAATGTGCGCGGGCTTTTCTATACATTACGAAATTGCGGAAAATATTAAGCGCTGGCGCGCGCGATGCTTTTTTTCCGCGCGACTTCTCGCCGCGTCTCGCGTTGCTTTCGAAGCGCAAACAAAGTGTATACACATATATAACTGGGAATGTTTATCTTTTTTCTTTTTCTTTTTTAGCCCAATTTTCGATCGATTCGTCGCGGATATTCATAGCATTGCTTAGAGAGTCGCGATGAGGAAGCAATTTGGTCGCTCGAGTAAAGAACTAGATCGATTAGTACATATAATTAATTGTGAAGTCTGCGTTGAAAGTGTGTTGCAGTTTGCGGGAGGGAGCTCGCGCTCTAACGAGTTGGAAAATTTTAATTTGGACGTCGTGAAATTGAATCTTGAATGTAAACAATGCGAGCGCCTGTATATATATTATTTAAATATAACGTTAGCGTTTCGATTATGAAAGACATTGTAATGCAGTATTGAATTTGCAGTTGGCCACGTGTAATTTTAGTTTTCGCCAAGTAAATGCAAATCAAAATTCCGTAGATTAATTTTTTATACCAGCACAGTTTACTTTCGGAGCCACTCTTTACAGACCGAAAACAAACTTGTATACTCACGCTTTCCGACCAGTGGTCGTTGGTATAACATTTGACATGGTAATGATTATATTTATAGGTATAGGTGGTGTAGATAATAATTACCCGCAAATGGGACAAGAGACCTTGCCGTCGAGGTGGGGCCCGCGCAGACAGCGCGCACAGGTGGTGTGGTAGCAGCCGAGTAGGCAGGGATCGCTGTAGTAGTCGAGACAGACGCCGCAGATGAGGGGATTCCTAGGACCGCCGCCACCGCCGCCACCGCCACCGCCGCCGCCGCTGCCGCCGCCGCCGCCTCCACCACCTGCCAGGATCCCGGGGCCGCTCCCGTCCACGTTCTCGTTGGCGACCCCGTCGCCTATCACGGAGCCGGAGCTCGCCATCATCCCCTTCCTAATCGCAAGGCGCGCAAACACAAACACAGAGCCCCGATGAGCCTCGATCGGCTACTCGATGCACTTCGGTCCGGCCCAACGGCAGCGGCTGCACGCAGCTCCATTCAACTTTGCTCGGCGCCTCCACCCAGTCCACCCGGTTCTTCCCACCCACCGTTCATTCAGCTCCGCTGCACTTTTTATTAGTCGCGCATCTACGCGCCCGCGGCCTCCCGCGCAGACGAGCGCCGCGCTCCACTTGCCAGCTGCTGCTGCTCCTACTGCTGCGCGCGTACTACTCGCGGCCCGCGATCCTCCACTTTCCACGGGAACCGATGATAAACAAAGAGGCGCGAAGCTCCGCATCATAGTCGCGACGTCCACGCTTTGGCCAGGCAAAATAACATCGGCGCGAGAGAGTCTCCGTTGTTGTGCATGGCGACGGGAGTCCGCACGCCCGCCACGATCCACAACCTCGTAAACACAGTCTAGCGGATTCAAAACAAAAGGGGAGCCAGCACACACCCGCTAATATATATATATATATATATATATATACACACACATATGGATATATAAGCGTGTATATAAAAAGGCCGCTAGCCGCGCGCTGTGCGTGCGCGCCCTGCCGCGGGACCCTAACCAAACAATTGGTCGACCAGTGCAGCGCGAGCCTATAGCTTATAAGCAACCCTCCCTGCTCCAGCTGTCCACGAGTGCGATACGGCTGCAACTGGCACGATAAGAAGATAAACAAGCCGTGTGCGGCAGCAGCCGTGGAATCGATTCGCCTACATGCTGCTGCTGCTGCTGCTGCTGCAGTGCACTCTCATCCTCTCTATATCTCTGCCGTATATCCGTGAGCTATGCACGTATATACGAATAACTGAATAAAATTAAAGGCGTTTAGCCCGGTCGCGCGCACTCGAGACTTGCGTGCTGCTGAGGTTGGCAAACAAACACCGACAGAGAGAGAGAGAGAGAGAGAGAGAAAGAGAGTGACAAAAAGAACCGACCGCCTCTCCGCGTGTTTGTGTAAGTATATGCGCGCGTATAGAAGAGCCTGGAGGCTTGAGAATGCGCAAACACGTCCGCATCCCCTTCGGGTCGAATTTGTTATTTCCCAGCAGCCAGCGATGCCTCTCGATCAAAAGAGCAGCGCGCACACACACACACACACACACACACGGAGAGACGCGCAGTGGGTGTGCGCGGACTGGGCGGCCGCTCGAAGGAGGAGCTGCTGCTGCTGCTGCTCGCGTGCACTTGTAAGAGAAGAGAGAGAGAGAGAGAGAGAGAGAGAGAGAGAGAAAACTTGCCACTGGAGGCGGTGGCCAGCCCGCGTCAGCAAAGGCCCTCGGCAGCTCCGCGTGCAGCAGAGGCCGTCCACCCTCTTCTTCTGGACTGCACTCGCGACGGCGAGCTCATCGAGAGATCATCGGGTCCGCCTTCGTGCCAGCGGCGGCTGAGGCCACGGATTCGACGCGCCACACTGCCATTGCCTCGCGAGCTGCGGCCGCTACAACGACTGCTGGGGGGGAGGCGCCAGGAAAGCCGCCGCGGCGGCAGCAGCAGCACCGCACCACCGCCAGACACGAGACACCTTTCTCTCTCTCTCTCTCTCTCTCTCGCTCTCGCTCTCGCTCTCTCCGGCGCTCGGGGGCGAGACGTCGCTGCTGCTGATGCTGCTGCCGGCGGTGACGGTGGCGCCGAACCTGCGCGCGGCCGCGAGCTCTGGACTGACGTCACGCGCAGCCGCCGCCGACGCCGCCGCCGACGCCGCCGCCGACGCCGCCGCCGACGCCGCTGTTTTTCCGCGCGCGCGATCTCGACTCCCTTCCCCCCTTCCGATGCCCCCACCGTCGCCGCCGTCACTCTCCAAATATCTGCGTGCAGGCTGTTTGCTGGGATCTCTCAGCTTGCCAGCCCCTCGCCTCGCCTGCCTGACGTCAACGCATACCTATACACTGGCCATGCACATGCAGAGCTGCTGCTGCTGCTGCTGGCTCCTTCAATTATACTCGAGCGATCCTAGCTTCTGGAAATCCTCTTAAGAGCCATGCGAGAGCTGTTGGCTGTTTGGATCGAACTCGGCTCGCCTCTCTCTCTCTCTCTCTCTCTCTCTCTCTCTCTCTCTCTCCTCTCTCCTCTCTCGACGCTTTTGAGGATTATATACCCGCAGCTGTACAGTCGGGGGGGACCAGCAGCTGAGCGGAGACTACCGACCAAAGCGACAATCACTCTTTTATTGCGATTTGCAAGCCGGATATATGCATACGAGTAGCTTGCAGACTCTTTCTCTCTCTCTCTCTCTCTCTCTCTCTCATCCCTTATACTCTGTATATCTGAATTTACCATCTTTATAGGCTTTCTTTTTTAGCCGGAGATCCTCGACGAGCTTTCCTTCATTTCCCTATGCTCTTACGCGCGTGCAGCAACTTTGTTACATATTCTTTCTATATCCTTGCCAGCTCGTCCTCTGCTTGAATACACGATTACATGTTACACACGGAAATTCGTCAACGCCTGAGAAAATATTTCCAATTATCATGGAATAATTAAGCTACGAAAGGTCAAAATGATGCACGCAAAGATTGGATTTAGTCGTCTATAAATAGACGCGCAAGTGCTAATATATAGCGTGCAACGTACTTTCGATGCGCCGCGTAGTCTGACTATACGCGGAATTTTCTACTAAATTGCTCTTCGCGTACATAGTCAGTGGCTATATATTCTTGATGTTTACTGTTTTAACTTCGTAGAATGAGTTGGAAATGGAACAAACCTAAATCTATTACATCTATGTGAATTAATTATAAAAAATTATTACACGATTCGCGTTTCAACTAAAAGTCATTTCCGTTTAGTTAAATATCAACTTTTTATCCATTGCTTTTATTTGTTACGAGTTACAAGTTGTATGCACAATTACTACCTACTATAATTAATATTTATTACATGTCCTTAATCTTTCACTAATTGGTATGCGTTTAATAAATGTTTAATAAAAATTGATGACTCTATTCACATTAATTTTTACTAACGAGTAATGTACTTCCAAGTAGCTGTATAAAATCCGAAAAAACCAAACGTATCAATTAAGATTAGTAGCCTTCTATTTTATTATTATCCATAGAAAATTAAATATATTTATGCAATATTATTTTTTGGCCAATATCTAATTTAATTCTATACATGTATTTAATATAAAATACAGTGTTTTATACATTTGTTAAATATAATTATATTATTATAATTATATAATATCTTAAATCATTTGTCATTTATTTACGCTCATGTCACATTATTACTGTTTCTAACTCGAATTTTAACTTTTCTCTTAGTTTTGAAAAAGTCATTTATGAGCTTAATGCATTTTGCGCAGCGAGCGGATGACGGCAATTTCCAGCTCTCTTAATAGATCTAGAATTCGTTTTGAATTAAGATTTATAATCGCAGGATTTTCAGATTCTAAAGCATTTGTATAAAGTTTCTTCGCTTAAAAATATCCATTTCGAGAGTTTCATAAATTTTTTACTAATTATACCCACTACAAATTGATGTAATATATAGCGCTGTTTTTTTATTACAGAGTGCTGTAAACTAGATGTACACATTCGGTTGATATAGCGCAATCCTTATAAAGAGAGTATCGATCACAATTAATTTTCATGAAATTTTTTCTTTGTACATGTATTAGATACTCCAAGCTAATGGAGAAGAAATTAAATTTCAATCTTACGGCGCAAAATAAACCAGTTAACTGTTAGTAAAAGTTTCAGGGAAAATTAATTAATTCGCAAATTCAATAAAGTGCTTAATGAAAGTAATTGTTTTATGAAGAATTTTACGAAATACCTCGTGTTATTAAAACTGCGAGAAGATCATGCTTAGATACAACTGGTATGTAATTAACTCGAGGTTTTATCAAACTTTATCTACTCCCGTTATTCGCGCATTATAATAATTATAATTAATATGTATGAGGGAATGATTTCTCACGCAGATTGTATTCGTCATTAGCTATAACTGTAAAAAGTCGAGGGCCAAATGTTAACTACCTATAGATGTTAAAATTTTTTTTAATTGTATTACATAACCAGAAAGTAAATTACAATAATTATTTGAACTACATTATTATAATATAACGACCACAAAAGCAGATTCAATTAATTGTAATTTCAAGCTTCCATAGAAGAATAGTTTGAATTTATTTTTCTCGTTATACCTACATCATCATAAACTTATTATAAGTACAAATATTTTATATCGATTTGTAAAAGGAGTAGGCTACCCACTGTTCTGTGATTCTGTTCGCAATGGACAAGCTTACTGAACTATATCATTAAATGGATTGGGGAATACGGAATAGTTTGCCAAAAAACAGCTGTCTGAACCCTAGGGAAATCGTCATAGTCCGTTACCGAAAGAGAATCCCGACACTGAACCCTATTGATATTACAATGGAAAAGCACAAGACTTGTACCATCACTTAGAGTATAAAAAGACGTTTCGTTTAAAAAAAGATTTTTCCCTGTGCTTAATACGTGGAAGTAGAAAAAGACGAGTACAGAAAGACCCGATTTTCCATCAATTTTTTTTTAACTTTCCCATCATGTAGGAGAATTCATTTTTTAAATTTAATATTTTTTTATGCTCTAATTGACGATGTACAATTTGTATTTTTCATCTAAAAACTTCATTATATTCTGATTTCGCCGGGACCCCCTTTCAAAATCAACATGCACAGTATAAATATATTCCTGCAGAATCTGACTAAACTCGGAACGTATCTACTAATCTTGTAGGTCTATAGATACACTGCCTATATATATTTGCAATGCTTAACGGAGATATCGCAGTTTAAACAGAATTTCAGCCGTCAGATCTAGAAATTGCACTATAGTCATGATCTAATCAACTCATTGGAGTAAAAAATCTAAACGCAATATATACCTAAGAAAACGGTGTTGCAATTTCTCTAGAATATTAGTAGCATTGTCATGAGTATGAGACCATATAACAGACGCGTACAAAAGATTTGATAATACTAGGCTCTTATACTGTAGCAAGAAGAATCTATATACTCTTTAAATATGAGCGAGTATTCCGACAGAGAAATCCGTACATGTCATAGGCTTTAGAAACCACGAAATCAATGTACCTGCCAATCGTTAATTTACTATCAATAATAACTCCTAGATCCTTGATGTAATTAACTCGATCGAGAACACTAGACTCAAGAGTATAAACAAAGTTACCACATGAAGCTACGGGTATGAAACGAAATAATGTTACACTTCTCAAGATTAAGCTATAGACCATTCTATTTAGACCACAATAATAATCTATCCAACGACATCCGCAATTTAATCCTATCATAATATTAATTTTAGTGTGATGTATTAATATTAATTTTAGTGTGATGTAGCAAAATATCAGAACTGAAGGAGTTACAAATATCGTTGATAAACGCTACAAACAGCAATGGTCCAAGGTGGAATCCTTGTAGAACCCCAGATGGCACAGAGAATGGAGATGAAATAGCCCCTTTCAGTCTAACATAAGTAACACTACCCTTAAGATAGGACGACGCAACCATGATAGTAATGAGCCTCTAACACCAAAATTATAAAGTTTACTTAAAAGTCTATCATGGCTTACCGAATCAAAGGCCTTACTAAAATCTATGTATATATATATATAGAGTCAACTTGATCTCCACTCTCGAATACATCAACAATATAATTAAAATAAATCAAGAGATTAGTTATCACAGATCCATTAGCAACAAAACCATGTTGTTCCCATATGACTAAGGAAAGCTAAAGTTATTTAATTTATCCGTGATTAGCGGATCAAAGACTTTGGAAAAGCAGTTTACAAAGTATTTCGTATTCGGTGCAATCCATTTAGCGGTAGATTATATATATATGGGTGCTATTTTTTGCCAGCTATGAATTTCTATTTTTCACAGTGCATTTTCGAGCTCGTAGGTAAGTACTCGTCAATTTGTATGGTTTAAGACTTCAGTACTATTCTAAATAAATTCAATAATAATTTAATATATTTCGACAGCAGCAAAGAGATTAAACCAGAATTCAAAAAATGAGCGTATAGAAGTAGACGTATGTTATATTATAGTAGGTAATAGGTGTATGCATATGTATTACCTACACTTAAGTATAGTCATTTCTACCGTACAATAACAATTGATTTAACTCAAAATTCAACTCTCTTAATCGATGGGAATAATGAGATTTTGAAATTTGAATTTTAGTATCCATATATTTTATGGCAGTAGATAGCCAAGATCTTTTTAATTAAAGTATATTTTAACTCTTTACACTGATATAATGTCTTGCAAAAACGTTGAGATTCTTACTTTTACGTGTTAAATAAAATATTCTACTTCAGTTTCACGAAATCCTTGATTTCAGATAAAAAATATGTGGTGAAGTATTATATTTTTAGACGCTCTCATAATCTGAAACTATTGTAACCAATTTACACCGCAAAGACACGAGGTTTTGAAGTTCATCAAGACTGTAAGGTAAGCGAAAATTTCCACGCGTATAATATACTTCTTCGTTTATACTTTTTGTACATCTATATTATTTGTTTTAATTTTATTTTGCATACTTTCAAAAGTTAAGGTCCTACTAGTATAACTTATACATAAACTAAAGTAACTCGTAGATTATCGTAAATAGTTGTAGTCTTGTACGAAGACTGCAAAATGTAAAGTAACGTCTGTGCATAGTTCTAATGGTATACATAGAGATGGTTCCGCAGTAAAAAAAAAAGAAAGAGAAAGAGAGTTGTTTAGCAGGGACTGCCCTCTTTCTCTTTCGTAAAAGAGTCCTCGTTGACGGCAGAGTAAGGGCAATAGCTCTTATTTCGCCTCTCTCTCTCTCTCTCTCTCTCTCTCTCTCTCTCTCTCTCTCTCTTGCTCTAAAGGGGGGCGCAGTACTTAAGTAAGCTGAAATTCGTGAACTACATTTCTACGTCTGCATGCAGCGCGCCCGCGCGCAAGAAGGTGAAAAAAAGCTTCCTTCGCGCGCACTAAAAAATTAATGTTAATTCTTCGCTTGCATCTCGAGTCGCTGCAGCATCGGTTGGCCTAAACAAACGAAAATTGCAGCCACAGAAATGACACACGAAGCCGCAAATAAGCGCATCGAAATTATAATTATTCGGTTACGAGTGCGGCAAGGAAGTTCTGCGCACCGGTTCAGCCCCTGCAATTATCGTTATATCTTCGTTCGCAAGCTGTGCACTATGCGCAGCGGCAATTCTTTTTACGACTATAGCTCTCGCCCTATAAATAAAGAATACCCGATAAAAATATATATAAGATAGGTAAGATCCGTATATATATATATATATA
>UELV01112008.1:0-10518 GCA_900490015.1 Megastigmus stigmatizans | reverse complement strand
TGTGTGGGACTCTCCTGTTTAAATGGTCAGGCGTACCCACTAAAACCCCTCTGCCTTGAAAACATGTGGCAGTTTGTGTTCCCTCCCCTCCGGCACCGCCGTGAGGCATTACTTCGGAGGGGGGTGCCACGTCTTCTCGCGGTCATCCCGCACTTACCGGTCTGGGGCCACCATGTCTGGCTCTTCCCAAGGGAGCCCTCTTCTAAGGACGACTGCAATATTGCATGGCGCCCATATTGTGCTTCTTCTCGCGTAGGACCGTCTCCACAAATACGGCCACCTTTGCCCATTTCTCGTGACCCTGGAGCGTCACACCAATAACGTTGTCCGGCGTGATGCTTCCAAGGTCCGCTGCGAGTGTCCCTCGTTCGACGCTCCACCTTCTACATTCAAAAAAGGTGTGGTTTGCGTCGTCCGAGGGAAAGTCACAGTAGCCATAGCTTGGCTCGGTTACCTTTCCCATCTTGTGGAGGTAGGAGCAGAACAAGCCGTGGCCCGAGAGAAATTAGTTGAGATAATAGTTTACCTCACCCGCCTCTTGGGCTAGCCAGGCATCCAGATGGCTAATTAGCCTTGCTGTTCAACGGCCCCTCGTTTCTGCCGCTCATCTCTGCTGCCAGGCCTGGATGGTGTTGGCTCTAGCAGTTTTCTGGGCGGACGCTTTGCCCAAAACAGGCTTCTGCTGGTGAACGAACTGATGCTCCTGGGCTAGTAGGTCGATGGGTACAACCCCAGCGACCACCAGCACCGCGGGCTCGGAGACTTTGCGGTAGGAGCACGCGATACGGAGAACCGCTCTCCGTTGCACTGTGGTCATATGCTTACGGTACAATTCGTACCGCGACTTGTCAGCCTAGACTTCGGAACCGTACAGCATGACGGACTCGGCGGTGCGCATGAGCAAACGGCGCTTGCAAGGCCGTGGGCCATTGCTATTGGCCATGATCCGGCTAATCGCCGTTGTCACCGCCGCCGCCCTGTCAACCGCCCTGCTTATGTGTTCCCCGAAGGTGAGCTTTGAGTAGAGCGTCACCCCCAGGTACTTAGCAGCTGGCTTGGCTTGGACCGTCGCGTCTCCTACGCTCATCGGGTGCAAAGTGTTAATGCGCCTCCTAGTGAGCAGCATGACCTCGGCCTTGGCTGCGGCTAGTTCGAGCCAAGGCCGAGGCTGACACGCGACATACCTCTTGCGATGATGACGGCCGCTATGTCGTCCGCATACCCTATCAGGAACGTGCCCTCGGGCATTTCCATCCTTAGGATCCCGTCGTAGAAGATGTTCCAAACGTCGGGACCCAGGATAGAGCTCTGAGCTGCCCCAGATGTCATTTCTTTTTTTATCGGGCCATCATCGGTGTCATAGACTATGGAGCGGTTCCCGAGCATTCGGAAAATGTACCCGGGAACCTGGAAATCTCGCCCAATGGCGTCCAGCGCCTGGTCCCACCTGACGGAGTCGAAAGCGTTTTTCACGTCTCAGGTGGCCAGCAAACACACGGGGCGTGAGAAATGGTTACCCTGCTCCGTCGACCTTGCAGCGTCGACGACCTCCTAGACTGCATTGATGGTTGACTTGCCCCGTCTGAAATCGTACTGGCGAGGGGCTAGATCTCCTGCCTATCGAATGGCTGCTAGGAGACGGGGCTTCAGCAGCTTCTCCACGAGTTTGCCTGCAGTGGCCAGCATGCACAGTGGCCTGGAGTGTTTGCCGGACCCTTGCCCTTACTGATCAGGACAAGTTTCGCGACCTTCCAGCGGGCCGGAAATACGACTTTAGGCACGAGTTGTACATGTCCAGCAAGAGGCTCGGGTGACTTCCGGCTATCGCCTTCAGCAGCTCCGCCGGGAGGCCATCCGACCCTGGAGCTCTCTTGTTTCACATACACGAACCGGCCCTTGAGAGCTCCGCCCTCGTGAATAGAGACTCAACTGGGCAGTCGGATGTTTCGCTGCCTCTCGGGATGCCCGGAGAATAAGGCATTTACGATGTTATTAATCGTCCCTGCGTTTGTTGGGCTGCTGACGGCAAAAGCCGCCAGCTTGCGGGTAACGATCTTGTAGCTCAGTCCCCACGGATCCGTATTCAGCTCCTGCACCAGCTCCCACCAGCAGCGCCGCTGGCTGGACTTGATGGCCCACTTTAGTTGCTCATGGCCGCAAGGTGTTCCGCGGCCAAGGGGGCTACATCGAGTTCGCGTTGTCTGGCCCTTAGCGCGCAGCTACGCAGGGCCAGGCACCTCTTGCGGAGGTCCGCGATTTCGGTCGTCCACCAGTAGGCAGGACGTCTCTTTCCGCTGCCGCGGCTCCGAGGCACTGCTTCCGCGCAAGCCTCATGGATGAGCCGCATAGTGACAGCTGTCACCCACTCGGCCCGCACTGACGGCGGCACGTCGCCCGGGATGCTTCTCAGTGCTTGCTGACCCCACGTTAGAACGGAAGATAGGTTCTCGTGGTCCATCTTTATGATCTTTACGGGATCCATACTTACTGGGGGGTGAGCGTCTAATCGATGCCGAAGACAGGCACACATCACGAACACGGATCGTGATGTACTGGTGGTCGCTTCCAGTATAGTATTCGACCACCCGCTAGTCCTCGACTCGCACCGCGAGCGCCTCGCTCTCCAGAGAGGCGTCTATAATAGTCTCCCTGTAGCCAGGCCTTCTAAAGGCGGAGGTGGTGCCGGAATTCAGCACTAATCTAAGCCGTGCCGCCATTTCGGCGACCAGGCATCCTCTAGAGTCGCGCCTGGCTTCCCCCCATTCAAGAGCTTTAGCGTTAAAATCTCCCGCTACTATCAGCTCGACCCCAGGCCATCGAGTTTGGCCCGGAAGTCGTCTATGCGATCATTTGGGGTGAGGTACACGCTGACGTAATAAGTGTCCGCGTGCCTTACCCAGACGAAGCTGCGACGGGATCCGTGATCCGCGACGTGAAAACCCCGCGGGTCCGGTATCCATATGGCAGCAGTGCCAAGCTCATCGGTATACCATCCCGGCTCCGACCCGTCCCGATACTGTTCACTGATGAGAATAATCTCAGCGTTCTTCTTGAAACATATCTGGGCAAGGTTTTGTACCGTCCTGCTCCTATTCAAAGGGCCTTTTTCTCTTGTTCTAAGCAAAGGGCAGCGCGGAAGACTCCGCATGCGCCTGATCCCGCGACATGTTTCCGTACCTCGGTCTTTCCCTCGGCATTGGCACACAGGAAACAGTCGGGCTCGGACTTACAGTTCTTACCAACATGACTCTCCACTCCACGCCGGAAGCAGAGTTTACGCCGGTCTGGTCCCTTGCAGGCCCAGCTCTGGTGGCCGTAGCCCAGATATTTATAGCACCTGGGCACTTCCACTCTTCGACGGATCCTACAGTTGACCCATCCGACCCTGATGCGATCGGACCTGAGCAGGGTCGCGGCGGCCGATTCATCGACCGACACCACTGCTACTCGCTGCCCCCGCATATGTGGTCGGGTCTCTGTCACCCTAAGTTGGCCCGTGTAATACGGTAGGACATTTCGTAGGGCCTCCTCAGTCTCTTCCTTCGTCGTGTAGTCGTCAAGGTCACGGATCTCCGCAGTAGCTCTGGGGACCAGCTCCCTGACGTTGCCGGCGTTGTCGACCACCGATCTGAGGGCCTCGGTGCTGTCCGGCTGTCGGTTCTCCGCACAGTTGTCAGCACCTCGGCGAACGTCTTGTTTTCCGCTGAACGGATCGCACCTCAACCCCGGTGCTGTCTGGCTTAACGGTTCTCCGCACAGTTGCCAACACCTCAGCGAACGTCTTATTTTTCGCCGGACGGAGCAAGATCGCTTCCGGCTTTCTCCTCGGCGCCGTTTTCTTTTTGGGCGCCATTTTATTTTCGGCCGTCTTCTCTGGCTTTTTCTTTTTTTTCTTTTTGGATTTCTTTCCCACCTCCTGCCATTCGGAGGTGGAAGCCTCTTGTCGTGGGTTCTCCTTCTCCGACCGTCCTTCCGTTTGCAGGGGCGGGCTAGAGGCCTGCCGTTTCTTTCCGGGAGGATGGGCCGTTAATACGGCGCTTTGCAGTTTTGCGAAGGAGACCGATTTCGCCCGTATACGCGCCATCTCCTCGGCCTGCATTCGTGCAACACCGCACTCCTTCCTAGAGATCTCGAGGACCTCTATTGCCTCCTGCAGTTCAGGCAGTCCCTGCTTCCCCTCCTTGGCTATGTTTGGATGCCTTTTCAGAACAGCCAACATAGTTGACAGGAGACTCCTTATTTCGGAGAAAGTCCTCTCCGCCTTTTCCTCCGCTGCAGCAATGCGCCTGCGCAGAGGGTCGCTCTTGCCCATGTCTTCTCCTTCGGAACGGCAGCTCTGCACATTCGTGCTCTCAGAGCTCGCCGCGCTAAGGTAGCTCGTGGCACTTTCCACGCTGGTAGTACTGCCCGATCTTCTGAGCAGTGGCTCTACGTTTAGTAGCGGCGCTCTAAGGGTTACCCTTGGCAACGCCGCTGACTTACCTTTCTACTTCTCTCCTCTTCTCCCTTCCTCTGGTTCGTTCGAAGTTGACATTCTTTCTGAAATAATAAAAATTCGTCACAGCATGAGCACATATCCCCTGGATCCCCCCTTCTATGGGGATAGCTGGCATGGCCCCAATACATGCAGACGGTGCCAAACTGGGTGCGTCATGCTGTGATATAGCACGCTCCATCCCGCTATCTCACCTCTGCTATCTCGAGCTTCCTACCCCGAACAAGGTATTCAGCTCTCTGGAGAGTTTCCGGCAAGCATCACGCAACGTTCGTTAATACCTCCCGCTCCGCGGCGGTCTGGGTTCGAGGGGCTGCCGCGTCGCAGATCACGGGCCAAGGGAGGGGTGAAGATTTCGTGTGGGCGAGGGTGACTGACGTGACCTACGTCAGCGTGTACCTCACCCCGAACTGTAGCGCCGCGCAGTTTGAATGGAAAGTGGCACTGGTCGGCTCATGGGCGGGTGACGGGCCCCGAGCTCGATGTCTTAGACCTCGGGAGCAGGATCCCGAGCCCGTCTACGGTCGCGAAGCGATTTGCCTTTTTAAACAACATAAAACATAAAAAAAAAAAAAATAATAATATTAATAATAATAATAATTATAATAATAATCCAATTTTTCTATATCTCTTCTTTCTCTTTTTTTGCTCTCTCCCTCATCCGCATTTCTATTTTTCTTTCTTTCTCTTTTCTCATTTTTTCCTCGTCTCGAGAATCCCTTTCTTTTTCTTCCTTTCTTTTCCGTTCGTTTGTTTTTTTTTCCTTCCTACTCTATTTCCATTTCCGATACCTTCACTCTTTTCTTTTCTCTTCTTAATTCTCTAATCTCCGTTTCTTTTTCTTTGGTTTGATTTTCATTTCTTCTCTTTCCCCCTTTCTTTCTGTTTCCAGCTTTTCAATTACTTGAAGAAATTTTCCTTCCATTTCTTTCATTTTCTTTTTCATTCCTTTATTACTTCTGTAAATTGTTCTTCCATTTTTTCTTTTCTTTCTATTTGTTTTTCTTAGCTTCTCTTAATCTCTCTTTCTACACGTGCTTCTCTTGCTTCCTTCCTTTCTGTTTGTCGTTTCGTCCTTTTGCTCTATGTACTTTGCATACTCTCTGTTCTTGCTCTCGCCTGTATTCCTTGCCTTTGCTTTGTTCACGTGCCAAATTCGAATTTTCTTTTTTTAAAGGCTTTCTTCTTACTATTTTCTTTTCTTCTTTTCCTTTCTTTTTTACTTATTTTTTTTTTTTTTATCTATCTGTATCTTTTTCTTCCCTTATCCAACTTATCCTTTTAATTCTTGCAATTGTTTTTCCTCCTTCTTTGCTCCCATTATCTCTCCTGTATCACCCTCCTTCCAATTTAGGTTTTCTATTTTTCAACTTTCTTTCACTGCAATTCCAGAATATTACCTATCTCCTTTTTCTTCTTTGTCTCTTCGAAACCATTTCTTTTCCCTTTCGCTCCACATTATATCCATTACTTCTCCTATGACTCTGTTGTACCCTATCCTCCGCGTACTACCTCCTCTTCTCAGTTCTTTTGCTTTATCAATCATAATTTCTCTTCTGTTCTTTTCCTTTCCTTTGGTGTTAAATCATTCTCTATATACATTCTCTCAGTTCCTAGTTTTCTCTTGCTATTCATTATTTTTTCTTTGTCCTCTTTTCCTTGGCATTTTGCCACTACTTTTTTTCTTTATTTTCCTACTTTCCACGCTTTTACTATTGTTATTTCTATGTCCAGTTTTTCTTGTAGCCATTTTTCTACTCTTTCTTTTTCCCACTCTTCATTCCCTTTTAATCCGGTTATCACGATATTGTTTCTTTTCCTTTCTCTTTCCATTTCTTCTTCCATTCTTTCTAGTCTCCCTTCTTCTATTTCTCTCATTTTTTCCTGTCCTTTTACAATGCCTTTTCGCTCTATTGTTTCAACTTTTTTCACTCTTCTCCATTCTTCGAATTCTCTTTTCATATTTTCCCATTTCTTCTTCTTTTCTGAATTCTTCCTTCCATTCTTTGTCTCTTTGTATTTTTTTATTCTCTTTTCTTTTCATTTCCTCTTCTTTTTTTCCATTCTTCCCATCTTTCTTTCCATCTTCTTTCACTTCTTTCTATTTGCGCCAGCATTCTTTCCTGCATCTCTTCTTGTTTCTTTTTTATTTCTTCCTTTAATTCTTCTTGCTTTCTTTTTATTTCTTCTTTCAACTCTTCTTTTATTTCTACCTGTTTCCTCATTATCATTTGGTTCATTACCTCAATGTCTATTTTTTTCTCCACTTCCCTTGTCCTCTCTCTCATTTCTCCTTTTTCCTTCTATTAGCGGTGTCCTCTCTAATTTACTGCTCCTCATGAGTTTTCTTTTTCCCTTTCTCTCCTTCTCTCTCATTTATTCCCTTCTTCTCTTTTTTTCTCTTCTTTTTCCTCTTCATCTTCTTCCTTTTCTCTTTTCATTCTGTCTTCCTCTATTTCATTCGGTGACATTCTTTTTATTTTCTTCGTTTCTTCTATTCCATCCCTTTCGTAACTCCACGTGTTCCTTCTTGTTCTCCCCGATAATGGTGTTTGCCATGCTTTCTCTTTTTCCAGGCCCTTTTCTGCTCCTTTTTACATCAGCCACTCTTCCACCTCTCTTTTTCTTTCCTTTTCTTTATCCTATGCTCTCTCTATCTTTCCTATTCTATGCCCTCTCTCCGCTCCCGCTGTCTCCCTTCCCTTAACCTACCGTCTCTCTTCCTCTATCTTTTGTCTCTCTTTCAATGTTTTTACTCTGTTTCCTGCTTCCTGCTCCCTCTACTTCCCTTTCTATTCTTTGCTCAGCCCTCTCTCTAACTTACCTACTCTATGCCCGCTCTCCTTTTTTTTTTAAATAGTTTTTATTGGCCTTTTGCTGGTGAGCTTAGGCCATTACCAGGTATTGCCCAGTGGGACTTTTTTTCTTATTCAATTTTGCCCAGTGAGACTTTTTTCTTGTTCAATTAATTTGCCCAGTGAGACTTTTTACAAATATCGTAGTCATGGTTCTTTTTCCGTCCGAGAAAAGCCCGAAAAAATTTTCGAGTTCCAGACGGGAATCGAACCCACGGCTACTTGAGTCGCCTTGTATTAGCAGGCAAGCGTATTACCCACTAAGCCAAGGACGGCTCTCGCTCTCCCTTTCATTCACTCACCGTCTCTTTTCCTGTCTTTTGCCCCTCTACCTCTATCTTCTACTCTATGTCCCACTTTCCTTCCTCTCTATGCCTCTCTATGCCTCTCTATGCCTCTCTCTCTCTCTCTCTCTCTCTCTCTCTCTCTCTCTTTTTTCCTAACCTCTTCTCCCCTTCTATTTTTTCTGATTCTCTCTTCTTTAACTCTCTTATAAATTTTAAACATGTTCTTAAAATTTTATCTTCTCTATTATTAAAATTATATTTTAATTATCTCCTATATTCAAAACTAATAATGAAAATATAATTTTTGTAATTAATATACAACAATTATTTGAAATAACTTTAAAATATTAAAATTCATTTAACAATATTCATGTTACTTAAGCCTATGAATAGAAATTTCTTATTTTTTCAAATAGAATCGCGATTATAGTAAAATGTACTTTTTTATACTCTCTAAATCATGATAGGGTTTTTTTTATTCTATTAAAAAATTAATTTAAAAAAAATCTACTTTTAATCTATTAATTGGTTCAGGAATAAGAAAAATTATCCATGTCTTTGACTGTAAAATAACCAAGTATTTTTAAGATATATTAAGATAATCAGACACTGTGGAATCATAACAGAAGAAATTATAATTTGAAAGATATTGAAAATCAACTAGAATGAGACGTAAAGCATCAAAGTCCATTAAACTATTATTTAATTAAAATATTAAAAAAAAAAAAAAATCATTAATATCTAAAATTCTCAAATATCTTAAAAATTTATCACCCAATGTTATAAAAACATTTACTGCTATCAAGGTACAAAATACTATTTGTATCTTCTGTTACACTTATCTAAAACTGAAAAATATGGGGCTTGTATTGTCCGCAAGCACTTTTTGATTTGCAAATCAGAACAAATTGATTCTTCAAATGGAAAAGTGCAATGATCTTACTACGTATTTTTATAAAGCTGTCAATTTTTTTACTTGAAAAAAAATTGTATTAAAGATGTATTAATGTGTGTAAAAATTTGGTGCATCCTCCTCGAAATCGTTTTCATGTTTTTTTGTAAAATATACTGAAAGTTCGAAGGTCTAATTAAATTTTAATTATTCTTATCAGTTGTAAGAATCAGGCTCAACCGAGTTATTTTGTGAAAATAGCCTAATATTTTTTTATAAATGCATGTGCAACTCCTAAGGCTGATGGGGGACTATTTTAAATGAATAGTGGTGAATAGTCGCATTATGTACTTTTTATAATTATTAAAAATTTAAGCTTATGTAGATTTGGCGACCATATTAAATGTTACCATATGGATGGTAACACCTAATATGATCGCCTAACCTACGTAAACTTCAATCTTAAATAATTATTTGCAAAAATCCAATTCCTGGATTTCTTTAACAGGGTAATATTTTGTAATTTTCTTACTATATGTATACCGTGTACACTTTAGTTTTAATATTTGTTATTTTATTTCCGGTAAAGTTTGTATATTTTTATATATTTTTTAAAACTTTGTTTCAATTTTTGTACAAGCTTGTACCTTTTTATATCTATTTCTACATTTTTTAATTTCACTAGGACATTCAAGAACATACTTTTAATATGCACTGCAGCATTGAAGTGTAAATAATGAAGATCAGTCATAAAATGATAAAAAATTGTAATATGGTAGAATCTTTTGTGCATGTTGTACATAATTGTAATCCCAATTTAAATACCTAATATTTTACATTTAATTCTTACTATTAATATATATGCTACGTTTTTCCATAAAACATTAAAATAACTCTTTCGCAGAAGCCAGAAATAGGGCTAACATGTTAAAAAATGGTACTTCTATACTAGATATCTTGAATTTTAACACTGCAAGGGATACTGAGGTATTTATCACATGTAAAGTACACTTCAAACATGGAAAAATAAAAAATTTAAGAATTTAGTATGGAAGTAAAAAATTTGGTTAATGTCTTTAAGCTATTTAATTGCGCAGAAATTAATTCCCTCTACATTCTTACCATTTAAGAGCTAATTCAATATGTTTCTTTCCCAAATACAGCATGATTTACAGAATTATAAATATTCTTCACTTGTATAATTTCTGTACTCTAAGTTACAAGTCAAATTAATATATGTGTAGACAACAATTTCTCAAACTTATATACGCAAAAGTTCTTTAAATTGATATTATAACCAATGTTAATTTTTATATAAGATATTGGTGTGCTCTAAAATAATGAGAAATGTAGAAAGGTACACCTTTCTTCTTATATAATCAAGATTTACAGGGTCTAAACACGCTAAAACAACTAAAGAAACAACAACCACCCTAACCTGTAAATATCGAATAATTGCAACAGAAAATAGCAAAGTACGTATTTTTAACCGCGGCCTTCGCTTATGTTACCTATTTTATCTGCACCCTCTTAGTTTTTGTAAAAAAAAATTAAAAATAAATCCATCTCATTGGAATAGCAATATCTTAGTACATAGGGGTTCTACTTCAAAAAATAGGGTATTTAAAACCTGCACCTTGGCGGTTTTTAATTGCGCCCTCGATTATTTGAAGTATTTATTACTATTTTTTCCGTAAACGCCGAAAAACCATTTTCGATGCACACTCACAAGGGAACCACCCCAACCCGACCCCACCGATTTTGATAATTTTTGGATATGTTATAGTACTTGAAAAAATAATAGATACGTATTTTTTCTTATCGGCTGACATCCACTTTTAAGGGGTGAAATCCACCCCCAAAGTCAATCCCTAAAATTATTTTTTTTAATATTTCTCAGAATCTAATGAATATTTTGAAATAAACTCAACGCCAAAAAATTTCTTATGAAAAGGCCCTTCTAAGGACACAACATTTATGCCGAAGAGT
>UELV01112006.1:0-10667 GCA_900490015.1 Megastigmus stigmatizans | reverse complement strand
GCGACACTACATTGATGTTTTTCCGTTTAAGAGAGTCAATAATTAATTCGTCCGGTATTATTGGTTGTACATTAGATATCACAACTCTTTTGTTGCTATTAACATACGGGTTGATTTTTAGGACGTAATTTTTGACTTTAATTATTTTGTTTTTTATTTCTTGAACCATTTCTTTACTAGATAAGTACACAATAAGTCTTTTACCTGAGATTTTCGACAAATTACGAATGTGGTTAACGTGTATTAACTCTTCAAGGCCATCAACATAATCGTCGTTGGTTAGACCATCAACAGTATCGATAATGATGGCTTCTTCTTTTGTAGGTCGATGTTTGTTTGCTGTTACTGTAGCGTAAGATTTTTGTGAGTTTTGGGGAAGCACTGTGGGAGTAGTTGTTTCTATTTGGTTGTTGTTGCCTAAATCCATTTTTGCAGCTCGAGTAGTCCAAATACTGCTGAGCATTAAGCCCGAAAAAAAAAAAAAAAAAAAAAGTACTGGGGCGCGCACACACGCGCTCACGCGAACGGAAAGGAAACTTTGCTTGTGTCTCTGTTTATATATTTTTCACATTGAAATCCAACGTATACCGGAGCAAAGTTTATACACGTCTGCTCGTGACGAGTGCTAAGCACAGACTCGAAATCAAATAATATTGTTTATAAATTAAAGATTGATATCAATATTTTTTTTTATTGATTGATACAAGTATAATATATTTTCTAGAAATGTTAGGATAGGGTGAATATAATAAATTGCTACTTAATAATTGACACTATTTCTGGTATCTCATATTAACACTATTATTTTTTGCGGTTAAAAATGAAGAAATCTTTTATAGACCATTAGCAGAAGACCGTCTGGTGTCACAGATTCTGCCCATTGTCTCAACTCCAGCTGTGGCAGGAAACTATACTTTACTCACTACCAGAATATCGCACAAAATCGGGTTACTATCTAAACTGCGCTCTCCCTTTGCATATACATGATGAGGGGCAAAGTAAAATCTAGCTTTAATCACTCTGCAACGTTGAACCGAATTGGCAATACTTTGCACCGTCTGTTAAATTGTTACTGTACGTCTCGCTCGTTAGTATGTTGATTCCAACTGTTTTGTATTCATTGAGTGCTCTCATTTCTTACCTGTTATCTCGGCTTATTCTTCGCAGTCTCAAATGCCTACCTGAAAACCTGGTATACTACAGATCTCGTGACGCGATGAAATTTATTTTGAAGTAATTCATATATGACATCTTTTTCAAGATTTTGTGGTATTCACAATATCCTATTTTTTTACGATTTTTTGCGATTTTGCAAAATTTTTGGATTATGCGACTCAACAGACTTCAGATTCGAATTCACCTCGTCAAAATATATGAGAAGAACACTTGATCCAATGTAGACAAAATTTTTTCAAAGTGTCTCACACTCATCAATATGGTTTTTTACCATTTACAGATATTTTTTTTGCGATTCTCGCGAAATTTGTGGGTAATACAGATAAACCGACTTCAGATTCGGATTCTTTACGTCAATATACATAAAGATAGGCGGTTCTGGTCAAAAGTACAGACTACTTTTTTGTGAGCCGGTGTTTTCCATCTCCTGTTGAATTTAGCAGAACATCTCTGCTTGCTTCTAACGAGCTTCTACTATTTTTTTACAAGAGTGTACGTAACCTTTGATTTTATTCTTCCATTTCCGGGAGTAAAATGTTACATTTTCACATAGTATGAGTAAAATAATCACTGGGGGAATAAATTGAAAGATTTCGCATTTTGCGTTTTAGATTACAACAAATTATAGAAGTGCCCTAATAATGTATACTTATAAAATTTACGTTATACGTATAGTATACAAACAGTGCTCTTACTCCCGTGACTTGTAGCCTTGATATGCAGCGGGCCAATTGTCCGGTGTTTTGGTGGTTTTGACGGGGGAATAATATAAATGTATTCCCATGCCTAACCAAATAATCAGTTTAAATATTAAATAATTTAATTAATTTTTTTTAGTGTTCATTTGGATCATTTATTAATTACTATATATTTATGTATATTTTAGGAGGTTCTGGAGTTTTTTGAAAAATGTTTTTTCTCGATGAAAAAAAAAGATATGGTTTTTTAATGCATAAGAATCCTACATGAATTTTTTCAATATTTATTACGTCATTTTTTGAGAAAAACATTATCGTAAATTGCACTATTTAACATAGACTCTTATGGGAGGAAGCGTGTTTTCAGTTTCTGACATATAATTATAATACGTTAGAGATGTATTCGAACTAAAAATTTGTATAAGTAGTTTAATCTTGAAAGAAAATTTTTATAAAAAATTCAGTATCTATTACCAGCAATTTTAAAAAGATATAGATAACTGAAATTGTAAAATCACTGAAAATGAAACGTGCTTCTGCTACATATGTTTACGTTGCTTTGCGGTTAAATTGCCGCTATGCATGAACAACGGCGGGCTACTCGAGTTGACAATACGAACCCATTTTTATGTTTACAGCGTTGTCACGTTTACTTCATTATTATTGCGTTTTATTTGAATGAAAATTAGATGAAATAATTAGTAAAAGCTAGAATTTTTTAATAATAGACTAATAAAATTAATGTTTTAAAGAACTTTGAATCATTAAAAACATTATTATATGCTATTTACATTAGCTTTTTTTTTATCTGAAATTAGCACGTGTGACCTAATCCTATGTTAAAATATAGGACCCCCTTCACCTCAACTTCCCCCGCAAAAACTCCGGAACCTCCTCAATATCATATCAATAATTTTCATTTTTATGGATGTTATGTGTCTATGCATTGAAGTTACCATAATAAAACAGTGCGATTCAGGTTATGTATCGCAGGGTAAGTGAATAGCGCACGTCGGGATCTGCTTTATATTTTCTTGCTATTTTAATAGAACTAAATATCGGAATTATATTTCTCATACGAATCATGATTCGGCTGTAATCTTATAGCATTTGCTTTACAAGGAGAACCCAAGGCGTCAAGGAAACCGATTTGGCTGAAACTTCGGAAAATGGTTTTTTGTACCAAAAAATGAAGCTCAGTACCTATAAATCCTTCAAATGGGCCCTAAATACGAAGATAATGACAGATTCAGCGAAATATACGAAAAGACACGTGCTGCTTTAAATCAAGATAACTCAGAAATTAAAATTGCTACTAACTGGTATGAAAAAGCAAATAAAAATAGGAAAAATTTCCTTTAATTCTCATTTTTATGCGAGTCTTTACCATTTTTTGTTCACAAGTTATGGATTGACACTCCAAAGTTTCAGCCGAATCGGTTTCCCTGACTCCTTGAGTTCCCCCTGTTACTATTAAGTGAAAATCGTGTAGACATGTATTGTAGTAACAACAGTTAGTTATTGGAACAGATATTTTCGGGCTTATATACTCAGCTTATATACAGTTATATACTCGTACATTATGCGTCATGTTATACGGATAGCACATTATATATTTTTATTTATTTCTTGTTTTATGTGGTAAAAATCGACAATACAAAAATATTTTTAAATAGCAAATTAAATTCTCTTTCGGCAGGGAAAGTACTAATATCTTAGTAATAATAAACCTATTTCATTATTATAATTCCAAGAATATCATCGTTCACTATTAACTGGCTACTTATTGGTACATGTATCTTACTTATTCATTTTTCACACGTATACATGAACATATTTGTATCAAAACAGAATAAGTGAGGTAAATGTATCCATGCTGATTTTTATTACCAACTCACATCACAAAATTTTTCTTCCCCTTATTAAAATATGTGAGCGTCGTTTTTTTTCTATCGTGAGTGTTCAAAAAAAAAATATTGATAGTAAGCATGTATGTGGCCATGAGTGCTGAAAGCATAAATTTGGAGAAATATAAAAGGTGCTTAATCGAATGTCTGAAGGAGAAGAGTGCGATGCGATTATTTAAGATAGGAATGTAAATGAATATTCGAAGGGAATGAAAGTACAACGTGATTGGGGTGAGAATACAAGGAGACAAGTCAGTTATGAAAAAAAAAGTTAGAGGTGATTCTATTATCATTATTTTCCTTTTCTCGCTTTTTTTTGGTTTGTTAGGGATATAAAAGGTTAATGAATTGTATAATTATATGATAAAATGTTTTTTTATTAAAATAAGGGATGTATATTTACGTAGGAGGTTCAGTCATTATCTTCACAGTGTATCAGCTTTAATTAAGCTAGACTTCTATTTATTAATACACATGCTTTAAAATCTCTCTCTCTCTTTCTCTCTTTTCCCCCCTTTTTTTCACTAATCATGGACACCCCTTTTTTTTCTT
This sequence comes from Megastigmus stigmatizans, assembly GCA_900490015.1. Lineage (NCBI taxonomy): Eukaryota > Metazoa > Arthropoda > Insecta > Hymenoptera > Megastigmidae > Megastigmus > Megastigmus stigmatizans. The sequence continues at coordinate 6,334 of UELV01112006.1, read as the reverse complement.
AATATACTGTCCGGCACACCTCCACCTGGATGATCTCCTCCTGGTAGGACAGGAACGTCAGGCAACAGCCCGTGCAACCCTTTAAGGGTCGGTCCCCGCACAGTGGGCATGGTATTTGCTCTAAAAACGCCATCAGGCCTATCTTGTGGATCACATCTATTTAGTAGGCCTGGTCGCCTCCGTGCGCTGTTCATCAGGTGCTAAGTATATCCCACCCTGATGCCAAAGGCTAGCCACCGATTGCCTTTTTAAACTTGTTGAGTGTAGCGACCTCGGCTACTTCAGGAGGAGGCCGCAGCACTGGCCGCCGCTGCGTGGGTTGCACCGGATATCCTGGACACAGTGGCATGGCATCTTTTAACTCGAGGATTTGTTCAGCCAGTGCAGGCAGGAAATCTACCTCCGCTGGGAGAACGGGTTGGGCTCGAGGAATGAGATAAACCCCTATCTTGTTATCTACCTCGATGATCTCGGGTTGTTGCCACTTTTTCCATTTTTTTCTTCTTTTCTCGCCATTTTCACGGTTTTTTCCTTGTTTTTTCCTTTCTTCTTTATGAGTTATCTTTTTCCTCTTGTTGCTGAGCTGGAAGTGCGTATCTTATTCCTTTGAAACCGAAACGTTCCAAAACTTGTCACTATTGTTGCTTAATTATTGTAAGCGAGAACTTTTCAAATTTCCGCGATTGTAGCGCCGCCATTTCGTATGTCCTCTCAGTATTTGAATTTTGGATTACTTAGGCAGGAGGAAAATGCGAAGAGAAAGTTTTAAATGATAATTTTTTTTTTAGTTTTTGAGGGCGAATGGTACCCCAACCTTCGCTCCATTCTATGGGATGCAGCCTGAGTTGGATCATTGAAAGAGAATATTATTAAAATTTCATACTATAATTTACTATATTAAATAAGAATGTTCCAACTCCTTTAATCCCTCTACTACCCTTAATTTTATTTTTTTTTTGTTATATAGTTTTACATGAATTTTCAGGCATTTTGAATGCACACAGGGTTTTCTTAGTTTAAATTAATAGCGGATGGAAGATCCCTTCCTAGAACTAAGGATTCCTTGGGTAAAATCAATTGCGCGTGGAGGATTTCTTGGAGTTATCGTAAAAAGGTATGATTTAATTTATTTAAATGGACTATTTTCGTGCTTCCTCTTCCTAAATCAATGGTAACTTTGATGTCGTTGATGATGCTTAGTATTTTGTATCAGCTAGCATATTGATCGTCCATTTTATCATGTCGGGGTTCCTTTAGTAGGTATAATTCCTCTCCGATTTGAAAGTTCTGAGTGTTCAGTTTTTGGTCGTAGCGTCGTTTAGATTTTCCTTTGGCAGTTAATAGTCGCTCGTGAGCTCGGGTCTGAGTATTGTTGATCCTAGCCACCAACTCGTCTAGGTATATGGAACAGGTTTTTCTATTGTTTTGGTTGTGAACTCCGTGTGTTCTATTTCTAACCATAGCCTTTTCTCAAGACCGTCTCTATTTTTCTCAATACCAACAGTATTTATCTTTTCCTTTATCATATATTTTCTCAAGGAATCTAAACAATTATTATATCACACTATCAACAATTAGTTCGTCTTCAATCTTTTCTTTACGAACATAGAAAATATAAATTTACCGGTTGATAATTTGCTTTGAATTATCGCTCCTATACCTTCACATTGATTTTTCATCGCGTTCAAATTTAACAATCCCTCCTCTACCAATCGCTCACAAACAGGTGATTCTATTGCATAATCTACCGACATAAAATGAGCCAAATTATCCGTTCGCATAACTAATGCAGCCCTTGAAAACCCTATACTATCTATCTAAGTAAATTACGTTCGTCTAGCACTTCATTGTCAATCTCATTATTCTCAGATTCCGTATCAGATTCTATGTTTTCAACAAACTGTTCGCTAATCTCTGAGTCAGTAATAGGGACTGCACTTTTATCAATTTCAAAATTTTGCCTTTTCACCTTTCCGTTAGCATAATGGGAATAAAAAAAATGATCATTTACTGGTTTACTGGTACACGATTCTAAATTGCTTTCATCAATGCTGGTACTAGTAATTTCATAGTACCTCCGTTTTCTCAATTTACTTTGACCGTGGGCTAACTTAAAAGATAATCGTCTAGAAGAGTCAAAAGCAAGTCCGTCCATCTGCTTGTCAATGATGTTATCAATTAATTCACTATCGTCAGTCCTATCTATCTTACGTGTACCCTCGATAACCCGGGGTAAGTCGTAATTAGGTTGATATGGATCCCTTGCAACCAAGGAACCCACGCCGTCATCTTCGTCGTTTCTTGATGGGAGTTTTCTCTTTGGACCCCGACTAAAAAATCATTACGTTTGCCAATGCTTCTCGGTAGGAGTTTTCATTTTCGTACGCCCTCTCTTCCGTCACATTCCTCGTATCTATAGATAACTCTACTGGCAGGCTCGAGACAGGTTCACTTGTCAATTGTCCATAATCACTTTTCGTTAACTTCAGGGTCCCGAAGAACGTAAATCGGATCCAAATGATCCGGATTTGGCGGGGGTGAATCTGTATTTGACTCAGTGATCAGGAATATCTTTTTAATCTCCATTTCCAAATTATTTTATTACTTTCTGCCTCATCGAGATTTTGCTCAATAATAGTTATCATATAAGTATTGGCCGTAACCAGATTGATAGGATTTTGCGATGGAGCGTCAACATTGGAATTAATTTTTCCCGGTTTATAAATGACATTGTAGTCGAATTCCTTTAATTTAACCCATTTCTTCCTAAGCGGCCATTTTATAGTCGATTATTATAATGTATTTCTGATTTTTCATCAAATTCAAACCGCCATTTTGAAATTTTCCAATGGAAATTTCTAAATTCTGACTTCAGAATCGGAAAGAGCCGACAATTTTACTTCAGAAAAGTGCTATTGGTTACTATTATTTTTTTTTCGACAATTTTTTAGGCAAAAAACCAATCGTCTATGAAATGGCCGCTTAGGAAGAAATGGGTTAAATCGCCAGCGCATTAATCTAGGACTCGGATCTTTTAATTTATGCAGCCAAACTAAGGCACAATGATCAGTTACTAGGGTGAAATTGCTACCATAAAGATAGGGTCGAAAGTATTGAACCGGAAAGTATTCTATGAATCTCCGGTAATACACTACCAATCTTAAGAACTATTTAATATTTTCGATTTTTTGATCTAGGAAAGTTCAATACTGCGAGTGTCTTCTTACGGTCTGGTTTCATTCCCTTTTCTAAAATAATATGGCCTAAGTTTATTACTTCTTTCCTTAAACATAAACATTTGCTGGGTTGCAAGGTGAGTCTAGATGTTTTGAGGCTTCCCATTAGTTTCAACATCTTGATTGTATGTTCCTTTAGGGTTTTAGCATATATCACTATGTCATCCTTGTAAACGAATAGTTCTATCCTCTGCAATCCACTAATAATTTTATTCATTAGGGATTGGAATGTACTAGGCGCTCCTTCTAGTTCCACGGCATTTTAAATGAGGAGGTTGGTGATACTATCGTATGTTGTCCGGGATATTATCGGTAGTCGGATCTCTATGTTTAACAATAGTCGTTTTACTGAGTTACTGGAATTGATACGGAAATTGCTTGACTATTTTTATCATGCTATCTCTTTCTGGTTGGTTCAGTTCCTTTAAATCTAATGCCTGGTTCAAGGTGTTTACGCGTTGAGCAGTTGCCTTTACGGTGTTTTCAGCTCCGGCCTATTTGGTATTACGGGGAGGGATTGGAGTTCTCTCAAAACCTTCTAAAACTATTGGGCGCGTGATTAGATTGGTGTCTTCTGAATGCATGTTAGTAGCGAATAATTGCGCTCGTCCTTCTTTATTAGTTACGAGACATTCTCCTGTATAGACTCCCGGCCCAGCTATTATCTTAGGTACATATCCTGTGGTTCTTTTAGGATTCTTGATCCTCACCTTGATTAATTGCTTGGTTCTTGCGGGCAAGTCGAATGAGTCGAATTGATAAAATGGACCGATGTAGGTTGTTGATATCCTAAGAATAACTGATTTTCTGAAAAAGAAAGAACTGCATCCTGAGTATGAAGGAATTCCATTCCTAGTATTCTATCCTATTCTATTCGGAATTCGTTGGATACGATGTTCATCTTACAATCCACGTGGTTAAGTTGACTTTTTGTCCATCATGGGTACGTACTATTCCGCGACTTATACCAGATATGGTGTACAATTTAGCCGGGTTGATTCGCTCTCGGTTTTGCAATGCTCCTTTTTTTAGAAGGTTTAGTTCTGATCCCATATCGATCAGGAAGAAGCATGATTCTTTGAGCAAATGGGCAATGATGCTGGATACTTTAGGCTTTCATGCTGCCTTCGGGCTCATCATTGTGGCCACATGATGTCCCGGCCTGGAGTTTAGAAATCTGCTGGGAGAGAAGTACCAGGACTTGGAAGAGGATGCATAGCTAGTTGATTCGGAGGTATTTTTCCATTACTTAAATCTAATACAGTAAATCAAATCAATCAATAATAAATTTGTGCTTCATTTCAAATCTCATCGACGATGAATGAACAGCACACTTAAACTGTAAAAGTGAAATGTCATTTTATGAATAGGATTTTAACAATATATGAAGTAATATTTTGCTCAATAAGAGTGGTTTGGCACATTTAAACTATATTCCAAGTACTTATAAAGATGCTTTTGAGCTCACTCTATTTTCACTCTACTTTTAGTGAATCCCTCTGGTTCTCACTCTACGTTTAAGTCCATTGTTTGAATGATAAAACTTATTAAGAATCGCATTTTCTGAGGTTAGAATTGGTTTCTCGCATTTATCTCGGAATTGGTTAAAACTAGAACGAAACAAAAAAAAAAAAATTGGCGTTTGTGACAGGAAAATTAACTTTTCGGCATCGAATGATGAGCTTATCTTTTTAAGCTGTATTAAGAAAGCGTAAAGTGAACTAACCTCAAGAAAATGAGATTCTTAAAAAATTCACTTATAAATATCGAAAAATCTATACGTCCTATGAGTGTCAAAAATTTGGTCCTTTTTGTCAGAGAATTTCCGAAAAAAACATACGGGGATTTTTAATCTCAGAAATACAGTTTCAAAAAGTATAATTATCGTCATATTCATGATTAATAATACTTAGTGACTCCTAATTACGGAAGGATACGTTATCATAATTATACTTATTTTAATTAATTTTAGTTTATCCGTTTATTAATGCAAACTTTATAGTGCAATCGTTTACAAAAAAATAACTTAAAAATTACTCTTTTTAGCTTTAACTTTTTAACATATTTTTGATCATGCCTGTATGACTACATGTACTACTGTTAATCTTATACTTGGCTTCGTAGTGAAACATTCTCACTCTACTTTACTCATTCTGTTAACCGAGTGGTATTGATGGAAGTGAAACCCTCTTTTAAAGTAGTGTAATATTTACATATAATTAAAGTGAAATATGACTCGATGTAGAGTTGAGCATAGCTACTTACTCTTAGAGTATATACTCACTTTATAGGAGTAGAATTTTATTCTTAAGTTTAAGCGTATGCTGGACCAATTTTTTTATTTATATTTGGATACTAAACTAATATATGAAATTTATGCTTTAAATCACCATACAACTGGATAAACAACTCAATAAGTTCTGTGATTAATTGCTCACGTTAAAATAAATGCGATTTTGTTAGAACCGGAGCGGATACAATGTATACAATATCGCGAAGCTGTTATACGAGGGGTATTCAAAAAGTAAGTTTCCCTGTGTTGGGAAAAAAATAAAACACTAGTTTTAGGCTATAAAAATAATTTGACTTTATTCTTTTACTCTTAAACTATTTTTCTACGTAGTCGCCTTGGACTTCAATACATTTTTTTGTATCTGTTTGCAAGCTTAAATAAACCTTCCTTAAAAAATGGCGTGCTCTGTTTTTGGATCCACGATTTAATGAATTTTTCGATTTCGTTATTTGAAGCGAAGTGCTGGCCACCCAAACTTTCTTTTAACTTTGAGAAAAGGAAATAGTCACTTGGTGCGAGGTCTGAAGAGTAAGGTGGCAATCGCATCGTCGGTGATGGCGTTTTTTGGGCGTCCTGCACGTTGCTCATCGTGCACTTCTGCGCGTCCCTCGAGAAAATCTGTGCGCCATCTTCGCACCATCTGCACACTCATACAGTCTTTACCATAAATAGTCACCAATTCACTGTGAATCTGATTGCCGTTTAACCCTTTTGCAGTTAAAAAACGGATAACCGCACGTAATTCACAATCGGACCCGCTTTGCACTGGTAGCTCCATGATTGTCGAGCTCGTACTGCTGAAAAA
>UELV01112003.1:0-25500 GCA_900490015.1 Megastigmus stigmatizans | reverse complement strand
TTTCTATACTGTGAATGGAATTTAATTTTCAAAATGTCACGAAAGCGATCAAAGACTATTTCTAAATCCGAAGACGAACTTCTGACGAAGATGAATCAGTGGAAATACCAAATCCAGATAACTCTGGTTGTTCAGATGATTCAAATTCTAATGCTGACACTCTTGAATAACTACCACATATCACTTATCATAAAGCTAAAAAAAATTATCGAGTAGACCAAGCTAAGTTAGAAAAAAGTCATATTTTCCATTGGGTAGATGGTGAAAAAATATATTCTGATAAGTATGAAAACGAAATGTTTTTGCCTGATCATGTGAAAAAAAAAATTCTCAAAAGTGAACCAATTCAATTATTTGAAACTTTTTTTTCAACCGAGATAAAAGAGTACATCATTGATGCTTGTCGAGAAAATGGTTTCAATCTAGAAATGGATGATTTGAATACTTTCATAGGAATTGCCATGTTCACTTCTTTCAATACTCGAAAATCACAAAGAGGCTACTGGTCAACAGATCCTTTTTTATCATGTCCAGTAGTTTCTTCGGCAATGTCCCGTAAGAACTTTGAAACTATAAAAAAAAATTCGAAATACGCGAAAGCGACTGACAATGATTCGAATGATAAAGCGTGGCGTGTTCGTCCAATCATGAAAATATTTCTGAAAAATATTTTAACTTTTGGCATTTGGCAAACTGCATTGTCAATTGACGAGATGATGGCTAAATCTTATGCGAGAACATCATTGAAGCAGTTTATCCGCAGAAAACCAGTACGCTTTGGGCTCAAATTTTGGGGTCTTTGTACAGCTCTGGATACTTACTGAATCTCGACCTATATTGTGGGAAAAATTCACCAGTTGGTGATAAATTAGGTAAGTGCGCATTGGGTTCTCGCGTAGTGCTCAATTTACTTGAGCCGTTTTTTGCAAAGACAGCCGCCGGAAAAATTTCTCTATACCATCCTTATTTTGACAATTTTTTTACCAATTTAGATCTCGTGCATTTGAATAAACTGGCATTGAAATGTACTGGTACTAATAGAGAGAACCGAATTAGAGAAAAGAATATCATCAATAAAAAATCTCAAAGGGGGACATATGCAGTGAAGTATGATGTTAATAGTGGAATAAACATTGTAACTGTTATGGACTCAAAATTATTATCGGTTGTATCTACAGCTGCTGGAGTGACTCCTTCATTACCTACAAAAAGATATTGTGCTACTGCAAAAACCAAAATAGATATACAATTCCCGCAAGCATTCCATCTTTACAATCGTTTCATGGGTGGAGTAGATTTGCATGATGGACACTGTTTGCATATCAATTGCACTTTTCTGCAGTGATTTGAATTATTGCCATTGCGTTTTCATTATGAAAAAAATTCAAAAGTTGAAAATTTCTAAATTTTTTCACTTTTTTTTCGTGAAAAACACGACATATTTTTTTTCAAGAGTGTTTTAGCAAAAAATAAGTCTTACCAATCGTAAGAACAGGTCAAAATACGCTAGATAAGATCTTTTCGAAATTTTTCAAAATCTTTTTAGTTGTAAAAGAGCCCTCTAACAAGTTGTCTGAAAAATTGCTTATTAAATTTTGAGTTTTTTGGGATTTTGCGAAATTCAGCCATTTTGAAGAGGTTTAAAATATTTTAGAATCATGAAAAAAAAATTTCCGGTAATATTAGAACATCGATTGCACTTTTTTGCAGTATTTTGAATTATTGTCATTGCATTTTCCTTATAAAAAAATCATAAAGTTAAAAATTTCCAAATTTTTTAACTTTTTTTTCGTAAAAACACGCCACATTTTTTTGCAGGAGTATTTTAACAAAAAATCGGTATCACCATTCGAAAGAACAGCTCAAAATACGTCGGATATGATCTTTTTCAAATTTATTCAAATCTTTTTTTTTAGTTGAAAAAAAGCCTTGAAAAAGGTGTTGAAAATTCGGGGTCTTGGTCGTTAATGGGTTAACTGAGACTATAATGAATATAAGGATATATGTATAGAGTCTGTTATACGCATAATATATACAAGAGTATATACAATCTTTTAAAAAATCGTCTGCAATGCTCACAAGGCAAGCGCCCCAAGCCTGCGCTTACAGCCAATCCAATCGCCACCAACCCTCAACTTCCCCACCTGCTCCAACGAGCCTTACATAAAAATGCTAATCCTCGTTTTTTCTTTCACCCGGTGTTACAGATCGTGGAAAAGCAGCAGCAGCGGCAGGAGCGCTACGCGAGCCCGAAGAGATGCAGCGCTGCCCGTACCTGCACGAGATGAAGGAGCGGCTGCTGTCGCAACCCACGCCGACCGACAGCTTGGACATGGAGCGCTTGGACGGTAACGGTGGCACACCCGTCAAGGACCACCACCACCATCATCACCACGCCAACAGCGATTACACGGCCCACACGAATCCCGGGGTAATACCCGAGCCGCCGGAAATGCCGCCTGACTCGTTGATCGGCACCGTAGTCAAGGTACCCCACTCCTCGACGGAGTCGCCCGCCGTGCATCTTCTCTCTCTCACACACTCTATCTCTATCTCTATATATATATCTCTATCTCTCTCTATCTATCTCTTGTTGCTATTGTCTTATTTTAGAAGCGCGCGCGCACGCCCTCTCGACTATATATTTATGACCCGGGAGTTGACAAATTGTTTCTTCAGACTGAGTTTTTTTTTTTTTTTTAGAAAAGTTTGCCCATGTATTTAACATTTTTGGTACAGATTTGTTCTGAAAGTAAAATTAGAATTGTTAATATAGCAATTGTATGTAAAGCAGACTTTGATGTCCAACATAAATATCATAATTTATAGAGATAAATGGAATAGGAGAAACCCGTCGTTTTGGTCATAGAATGGTAGACGTATGACACTTATTACCACCCGCACAAAAAAGCTTACTATCTTCGATATATTGCAGAAAGCATAGGTAACATGTTGCCAACGTATTGCAAAACTATTACTGAGCTATTGGCAATGTTTGGCTTAGGCGCCATAGCAATATGTTGACGATCTAATATCAAAGAAAGTATTGCCAAAATACTTAAGGTTTTCAAGTCCAAAAAATTTATGTTTTTAATCTACTGGAGGAAGTATTATACTAAAAAATCTTATTAAAGCAATATATTATTAGCATTAAATAACGTTAACATTATGTGATAGTATTATAATAAGTTATAACAAACATTTTTTCAATACTCACTAATATTTTGGCAATAATTCCTATTCGAAATTTATATAAATATTTTCATTGTATCGGTAATATCTTTGCGATATGCTGCTTATGTTTTGTGTAAAATCTTGAAGATACGAACCGTTTTGCACAGGCACTGTTTAGAGCACGAAAATATTTGATTTAAAAATAAATTTGCCTTTCTATCTCAAAAGAAAATTTAATAAAATTGTGATGAAAGTTTGATGAAACCAATATTTTACAAAACTCGAAATTTACTCACAATTAATTTACATGGCACAAATATTCAATTCTCATTTTCGTACCGTTCCTATTAATTAAAGAGATAATTGATTTAATTGTTCGTTTAATAGTTTTAAATGTTTCAGTTTGCTTTAAATAATTATAAAATTTTCGTATGTCTACTTTAGCCAATAACTTTCGGTTTTTTGTTCCAAATAAATCGAGGAGTTTATAAAAGGGTCTATTTTTAAATTTGTTCCCTTCTTTACTTTTAGATCAGGTTTTTAGCTGCCAATTTTCATATACATTTAAACAAACTCTTATAACATACAATTATACACATTTTACAAGACTATAGAATATAATTATTGTAATTAAAACATCTAGTATACTAGATATAGTAAATATATTTACACTTTGTTTACACATCATATTTTCATATTCATGCTATTCATATTCATGATCTTCATCGTCATATTAGATTCATTTATCTATTTATTAGATTAATCATGTTCACTATTTCACTAACACAGTAGAATTTGAGTACTAATAATAGAATCTCATAACCAATGTAGATGAATGGTATTCGTAAATATTTAGATACTCAGTAAATCTAACTCAATGTCGATGTGGCGATCATCTCTATAATTGCATAGTGCATAGGATTGCAACTCAGGAGAAACTAGGCTCAAATGATTTGTCAACTCTTATTGTGCTCAATGAAACTTTCAATCCAGGCCGAACGAGACATATACACACAGTCGGAACGCCGTGCGCGAAACGAGAAAATCTCTCTTCTTTTTCTCACACACACGCGTGTACATATATAACAGGACGTCGTCGTGTCAACCGGTCTATTGAGTTTTCACACTTGAGAGTAGGCGATCCTCTACAAGCGCGAGAGACCAAAGTCCCACGGAACGCGATGAAAAAAAAAAGACGATATGAAGCAGAACGTCATCGACTCGTGTGCGTGTGCGTCGTTATGATGGGATTCGAATTATTTATGCACTGGTTAATGATGTATCTGGTTGCTAAGAGGGAGGAGATCGAAAATTTAAAATTTGATTCTTGTGAGATTCGAAAGTCTTGGGCTTTCACCTGAACTTAAAAATTGCATATAGGCGTGATTGATGAATGGGTTATTGGGCATAGTTTATCTTTGTAAATGACGATTAGAATTAAATAGTTTCTAAATTTATTTTATGCAAATGGTTATTAATATATTTGAACAATAACTGCAGTTATACAAGACTTCACAATGTCAGCAAAGCAAGTGAAAGAATATTGCACTTTTTTTATGAAAAAAAATTGTTTAATGTGTTATTCATTTGGATAAGTAATTTATCGAACATTTAAATAATTATTCTTACGTAATAAGATTTTCTCAATCATACAATTAACTTTAGTAATGCTTTTAAAAAATACATTTTTTTTCATTAAATATTTATTCTATAAAATTTATTTCATATTATAAACGTATCTTATGTTAAAAAGTTTAAAGCATAATTAAATCGAAGTTTCCTCGAAGCTAAAATGAAAATCAGATCAAAATCGAAACTTAGTTTGACGCTTTTAATAGTGACGAAATTTGCCTCGTGATAAATTATCGTATAGTATCGGTTTTTCAAAGTGACTTACATTAAAGGCGACCTACTTTACTGCGATTTCATAGAGGCAGTAATTTAGAAAGCTAATTAGTTGATTCATTTTATATCGCTATATTTAAACGGCTTGTTGAGAATATCGCACTTTTGTCTAAAGAAAATAAAATATGTTTACTTTCACAAGTGGCTTCAAAAGTTGCGGTTAAATGTTATATTTTATTTGTTGTTCATAAGTTTCTACTATCGTTACCGATATTGGAATCAGCTCATTAGATTATAAATTGAGCTAATTATTTGCAAACTTCATTCCAAAGTCTGTATTTACAGAAAGCATTGGAAACTTAATAGTCCATAAATCTCTAGACAAAATTGATTGCTCGCGCAACAAACTTTTCGCTGCAAAAAATTCACAAACATCCAAAGTAAAGCAACAGTAAAATGCACTTGTCGCGTTAACGCGTTACACTCGCACATCCTCCACACAAAAAGACACGCAGACATTTTTCCGCATCAGCCTCCACATTCACGTCAATTTCGCTGGTCCATTGAAATGCCCAGGACACGAGACGGGGAGATGGAGAGTCGCGAGAAAAGCCAGAGACGCAAAGTGCACCGCTGCACGCACGATACGCATCTAGAAAACAAAAAAAAAAGATAAAGAAGAAGAACGTACGCACACGCACACGCAGAAACGCTTATGCGCTTCTATATATGGGATAGAGGAAGCTGCACAAAAAGAGCGCGGGAAATATAAAAAGAAAAACCGACGTCGGATGACCGTCCTTTGAGCGGGCGGCAACGTCATGGAGCCTTTGACAGTGCACGCGGCGCCCCATTATTCTATACAGCTATACTTACGTGCGAGGGCCGAAAGAGAGCATAAGAGAAAATGCGCGACTACAATGAGGCCCTTTCTCTCTTTCTTTCTGCCTTCGATGGGGGAACTGGCACTATTTCTTTGCTTTGCGTTCAAATCTGAATAATTAAGATTTTTAGTACGTAATTCTTTTGCTGGTATAGTATTTTGATAATGGTTAACATAGTTTTGTGGTTATTTTGTATAAGGAGAGAATTATCTGATAAATGTTAAATGGAAAAAAAGTTAAGTGTGGAATCCCGAGTGGATATAAATTAATGCGACTTGTGTGATAAATATTGATGGGAAATTATGATAACGCATTTTACCATGCATTTATCAGACAACTTTTTCCTTCAGGTAGTTTTTAGTACATAAAGAATGTATTAAAACTGCGTTCTAATAATCTGTATGGTCAATATATTGCAAAGACTACCTCCACTATATGGGTCATTTATGGAAAACTCTGATACCGTAGGTTCGATATATGGGAAATATATAACCCAACCTACACAATACAAATATTACAAAGAATAATTACGAAGTATTGGAAAACTCTTGCTAGTGTGTAAACCGCTACTTTACCTATATCTCAAAACATATAGCCCATATGTGACCGACATTGAAACTTAAGATTTAAAAAGACCTATTTATTTTTTCGTTAACATTAATATCCGCAAAGCTATGAGAAATTATAAATAATTGAAATATTGATGGTAGCCATTGCAATATATTAGTCGTACAGATTGTTTTTACGTAGGAAGTAATAAGTAAAAAAAAATGTAATAAGTTATCATAACTTTAGAAATCAGTTTGAAACGCATTAATAACAAAAGTATTTTAGAAATTGCTTATATATTGTTGCAATATTTCACACTCTACTCCTGTATTTTAATCTGGCATAAGCATAAATCAACAACTATAAAATCAACTATAAAATTAATTAAAACAATACTAAAAGATTCATGATTCCATTAACAGCAACCAGATCAAAATACAGACTCCCAAAGAATAAAAAATTGGAGGTTCAGCCAGTTTCCCCCAGACACACATAGCTGAAAGAATATATAACGATTATTTAAAAAAGGTAACAAAAGAAAAAGGCAGCAGCCCCTCTTTGCTCTTACGTTTCAGCTCAACTCAGACGGTTATGGGTCACACACGTCGCCTGCACACGCGAGACAACCCCTGGTGCCTCAGAATTCCAATAATCAACCGCTCTGCCTCACACCCACGCATTCGGCGCCGATAAATAACAAACTGCCGAAGAATGCCAAGTGAGTCTGCACTATATTTATCGATTTTTTTTCTTTTTCACGCGCAAAGGCTCTGCCCTGGCGGACTATATGCAAAACTTGCTGAGTATTTTCTGCCGATGCAGAAGGCAGGCGATTCATTGAAATCCTTTTTTATATTGCATTTCTGTGAATTTACTACTGTATGTACGGGTATTTTAATATATATAGCTACGTAAGGAGGTTGAAGCTCTATATTTTAATCAATTGAAATGTATGAAGATAGAATTATAACAGTGAGAGAGTTTTAATTATTACCGTTCCAAGAGTCATTCAACAGTTCGAAACTTTTAATTCAAAACAGTTTTTAAGCTCACAATAAAAAGCTCTAGAACTTTAAGATTATTCTGCTCTGAATATGAAATATATTGATTGAAAGAAAAATCAGTTTACAAAGTTCCATAGAGATTTATTAAAAGCCATTCTAACTTGTAATATTGGATTTGATGAGACATAAAGTATTCCGTTCGATTAACCAGTTTGATTTATAGTAATATTTTACCATTATAGATTAACTATTTATTTGTATTGAATTGATTTTTATTGGATTGTAAGAGATCACTCGCATCGTTAAAAGTTTATATTGTCGGATATTATGTTTAATGATTTGAAACTGACTGTGCACTTTGTCGCCATCTATAGGCTACAAAACAGGTAAATTCCTGTTTTATCTTCTCTGTTTCCATTTATTCATTTTTCAACGCTATTCTTTTTAATGATTTATTAATTGTATTGTGGTTCTTTTGAAAAAAATATGATCGGAATTAAAAAATGATTTTATATCCCTATGAAGTATTTTTAACTTGCAATAAAAAACACAGTTTTATGAAGTCTTTAAATGGTTATGCATTTCTTGCGAATAAGATAAAAGCTGAAATGTAAGTAGAAATTATAAGCGTAATTAACGAACTTTTATAATTACGACTTAAAAATTAACAAAGTTCACGCGATCTTAATCTTTCGTCGTTACGCCATCCATAATCATATCACGAAATAAAGAAACATCTTCCCTATTTAATTATAAGAGTTAACATTGGTATACGAAGCATAAATTACATATTTGTGTAACGTCTGCATTTCTTAAACCCATTTAACTTGCAGTTCTATATGCTCCTCGAAAGACATTCGTGGATAACTAGGTAAAAAGTCCAACTAGCGTATAGCTTATTTCGTCATGAAATGCTAAGTTTAAAAGTTGGAACTGAAACATTTTCTGAAATTCAATAACTCATTGCTAACAGACTCTACAAACATCTCGTACTGCCATCAAGGCAGTCGGTTTGCAACTGCATCTGAGTAAGAACTCCCCAGAAATAAAAATATATGATGTTATGAAGTACGAAACTTAGCGGTATAGCGAAGGAATTTCTGATTCTTATGAAAATGAGTTTTAGCATAATATAACGATAAGCAAGTTTGTGAATTGAAAGTTTCGCTCTGCAACTCTGGGCTTATATATTTTCTATTAAAATTGAGGAATGTTGAGGTATATTATTTAATTATCTATTATATATTTTGACTTTATCGATAAGTATCTTTTTATTCAGTGCACAACTGAATCTATAATGATACCAACTGAATTCTGTTTGTTTTAAACTAAGAAATAAAATGTTTAAAAAGTATAACATTTTAAAATAAAGCGAATTCGTGTTACTGCAAAAGTTATATGTGCATATTTGCATTTTCAGTAATACTCACCATGAAAAAACTTATATATTGTTATTTACAAGGTGTTTCATTTCATGAGAAAGGTGTTAATACTTTAATAGTTTGAACCTATAACATTTAAGTGCTCCAAGTTATTCCTCATACCACTTACCCATTCAGGAGCTATAAAACCATTTTTATTCTCTGGCCAAAAACGTTTTTAGATTATTAGAATTGTAAGAAAATGTAATTGAAGTGAACCTTGTTAGTAGAAACATACCATACTTTAAGTATTGTATGCGAATCCAAAATCCTTTCCTTATTAGTTATGTTATATGAAAAAATGTTAGAGCTTGCGTTCTCTTTAGGTCAAATTCAACTATTTCTTGGAAAATATCTATTTTATAAGTACCAATATTTAATTGACAATTACAAGCTGCTAATTTACACTTGTATGTGAAAAAATGAATTTTTCAGTATTTACTCTGAGCTACTACTGATCTAGTGATAATATATCTTGATGAACAATAATCTTTAATTAAACAGCTGTGAATAAACCCAGTAAAGCAAAGTTAATATTATACTCTTGCGACGAGTGGTAACTTCTGTCCAACAAATTACAAGCGGATGTATGTTACATCACCTTAAAGTAAGAAGGTAATAACTCAGAATTCAAATTGAGTAAGGTATCAGCTCAGAATTCGGTTGGAAAAGGCAAACACCTATTTTTCTTCAAATTTTACGATGCTGTTCTTAACGTGATTCACGTAGAAATTTTTTGAAAACGTTATCATCGAATTGGAATCATTAACATGTTTCAAATGTAAAGTTTTCAAAGGATTTCTACGTAAATGGCCTGAAAGACACATCCTTTTCTCAATCAAATTCTGATCTGTCACCTTATTGGATTCTTAGTCCATCATCTTCTTACTGTAACGCAACTATTTGAGAATTTTAAATTGGTTATATATCCAATTTAACTGTTTCCAGACCAAATTAAGAACAAGCTCAGCCATCCATGATATATCGTCCGAATAAAACCCAAAACCTCCCGCAATACGATACAATACCGCAAGGCGCGCCTCATAAAATACGTAAAAAAAAAGTCTAGAGCCTTATATATATATTCCACGCCCACCTTATATACACGACTATACCCCAACAACTTCTCTCCTTCGGAAGTATCGAATTCAGCCATATATCTCTTATTCAAGCGCTTCATCTCGTGGATTTCGTATCAAGCCGCCATATATACACAACAACAACAACAACAACAACAACAACAACATCCCTCGAAAGTAAGAAACAATGTTTCAGCCCGGTTATACTCGGAAATAAACTTTTTCTTCCCTCCCCGGAGTCTCGGCGAGTGATGAATCGAAGCTGACACAGCAGAAGCAGCATCGGCACGTTATTATTAAGTCGTACTTCAACCACCAGTTGGTCGCTTGTAACCAAAGATGCTGAGAAAAGAGAGAAAAAAGAAGCCTTCGTGTCACACACACATACACACACGTGCAAGGCTACAAAGTTCTCTAGAGGTCGACGAACCACGCGGAAGACTCGCGTTGTGTACGTGTATATACACGCGCCTATTATTAAGAGCCGGCGAGCCGTGACACCGCGCGTCTAGGGATATATGTACTTTAAAAGGTAAGGGTATAGGTGTGCAGCGCGTATCGGTGAGTGTACGAGGAAGCCTTAGGAGTTGACTGGAGGAAGTTATTGCCGCGCCTCTGTACAGTCTTACACTCGTTCTGTCGTTGTATATGCATATAGCTGCTTTATGATGCGCGAGCTATGAATTATTGGAGGTGGTGCATGTGTTGTTGTGCGTAAACGCGGATTAAGTGCCTGACCGAGGGAATGCATAGGAATAAATATTGGATGATGATTTGTTATTATTATTGTAATCGTGGATATAGAGTTGATTAGCTTATCCTATGTTCATGTCAGTATGATTTTAGTTTTAGATTAGTGGATTGACGAAAGTGCGGTTCATTGGCTGAGATAGCGAAAGCAGGTGACCGATGAATTATTGAATCTGTAAACGCGCGGATGCAGGTCGATGAGCACAGAGGCCTGGGTTAACACTCGGTTTGTCGCCATTCTACAAAGGAGCTTGACCGATCTCTATTTGAAGGCCAATTTTCGATGCAAGAAGGGAGAGTTCATTTTACATAGATCAAAGCTGTTTACTTAAAGTATTGATTTATTATTGTGCTAGAGACCCAAGACCATGATTTCAATTTTGGAAATATATAATATCTGCTGCCGTTATCTATTACATAATCCCTAGAAATATATGATTACGAGTATGTAGCGCAAAAAATGAGAATATTCACAATATTGCAAGGGAATGTACTATCTTTTACCGTAGCAAAAGACCCTTAATTTACAAATAATTTACTTCCTTACTCGAAGAGATATTCTAATCTACTTAATTCATATAAGTAGAAGCAGACGACTTTAGAAATACACTGTTTATGGATAAAGTTTCTATAAAATTTCCCTTTGATAAAGAAGATTAAATATTTTAACTGCATATTTTTTGCAGGCTCTAAATGATTCCGTATGTCCCTACTATAAGCACTGCATTTAACTTCAAACTCGCAGGTATCTTCCTTATTGTCAGTATGCGGATATGAATATTATTTTAAACAGAACATACCGACTGATGAAAATTATATTTTTGACAGAAACCCTTCTATAATTATTGATAGTTATAATTAAAGAATGACTGTTAAGCAAATATAAATTGATTTATATCGCAGTCGATAAGGTAGGGCGCGAGGCTTCTTACTTCTTTTTACCCAATCCGTACAATTTTTTAATGCTCGAGAACACTAATAAAATATACACGATAGCAAAGATCTAGGTAATTGCAATTGGTAATCAACTAACACGTTTGATCAACCGTATTTTTCGTTATATGCAAGTAGTCATTTTTTCAAACGGTGATATTTCTATGAAAATCAAGAAAACTGAATTAAATTTTAAAAAAATTATCAAATGCACCGTTCCATTAAAAATTGAAAAAATATCCTTTAAAAACCATAAATTATAAAAGGATGATATTACAATTCTCATATTAGAATGCACTTTATATAGATAAAACAAAATATTACAAAATGTGCATCGCTATAGTAAAATCGAAACGGGCCGCGCATTAATTTCAGTCGCAGCGAAACAAACAAGAGCATCCGGGTGCGCAGCCGAGACCGCAAAAATCCAAATTTTATACACAGAGCAAGCCACCCCCTGAGACACCTATATGCCATTGTTTACAGGCCGCCGAAAACTAAATTTACCGTGTGCACGCCTATCCGCGCTTTTCCCGACACCCAAACCCTCCCTGCATAAAGTATATGCATAAATAACGATCGAGAAAGCGAGAAGCAAAATGATCAACAGAATTCCAATTAATTAGGGGGGAGAGAGAGGAAGAGAGGGAGTTATAGTAAGAAGAGCTAAAGCTCGGGAGAGGGGCGAGAATTTCCAAAGCAGACGACAAGTTGGGTGGCATAATGAAACTACTCTCATCTCTCTCTCTCTCTCGAGGTTTTAGTTCGTAGGACGCGGAAGCGGCGGCAGCACTGCAAGCGCGACTCGAAATCAATACTCGCGTGCGTGCAGAGAGAGCCAGCCTCTCTCTCTCTCTCTCCCTCTCTCCCTCGTACCGAACGTACATTTCGCCTGGCCGCGCCGCCGCGTGAACGGAATATATATATATATATATATATATATATGTATTTTGCGATCCTTCGGAATACGATATATGCACGAGTGGCGCGGCCTCACCTCTTCTCGCGAAATTCTACACGCAGCTGCCTTTCTCGCGGATTCGCGCCGCTATCTAATGAGCCGAGATCTATGCACCGGTCCGTGGGCTTGCTTTTTCTTTTGGACACTTCCCTCGGCTTAACTAATTTGGATGGAATAATGCGTCAAAGGCGAGCTTTAAAGGAGCTCGTCGAGGGTCTCTGGGCTGAGCTTATGCGGGGATTTTAATTATTAGCACGATTCTCGTTCCTTGAATTGCGCGAATTAGAGGAAATAACTTTATGTTATTTCCGAAAATATTACGAGACTATCTGAGAATGTTTAACATTATTTGTATAGCCCTAGATTTATGCGGGATCATAGATTAGGATTAGGAAAGTGTTTCATGGTGGTATAAAGCTACTAGTCGCATTTGTGTATTTTAATTTAAAAGAATATTATACATAATTTATTTTTATTTTAAGTACGCATATTAAAATGAAGTTTTTCACTTATTTAGAACTTAATATAATCTAGAATAATTTCAACATTTATATTAATAAAAATTTAATATTTTACGCACCACGTATTTAAAAATAAATCACTAATGATTTGCACTAATTTCGTAAATTTTTTAGGTTATTTATATAAAATTTTGATCGATAGAATATTATTTTTAAAAATATTGGTTATACAAATATTGTATGTAAGCTCAAGTTATGTATTAACTGCTTTCGATACAATAATTTGGTCTATTTCAAGTCAATTGTTTCCACTTTTTAAATCTGATATTTTTTTTTAAATCTTTTCGCGTGTTTTTCTATTAAGAGACATCAAATATGATGTTTCATGTCCTAGATACATAAACTCCCAAAAGTACAACAATAAAATGTTGAACAATACTCCGGCAGTTGCCTTTTTGTTCAAATTTAGGACATCAAACATCATATTTCAATGCACCTTAACAAAAAGAATATTTAAAAAAATCTTTAAAAAAGCAAAACAGTACTCGTCACATGAATTAATAGCCCATACACATATTAGAGAATTTCTTAAAATAATTCTGCTACAAATTAAATCAAACTTAAACGTTTTAAACAAACAGTTATGAAAATATTGGTGCCAACACCGAATAAATAAAAACTTACCTTAAAATAGAGCATATAAAGTGTTTTAATATAGAAGATATGTTTACTGTCAGGTAGAATTCCGTGTTTACTAGAACTATTTGATAGTTTAAGTGATAGAGAATTAAATCAATTTAGTTTACTATTGTATCGCGTCATGGCGAATGCTATAAATTAAACAATTATAAACTTTAGTAGCGATAAATTATAGCAGTTTAATATCGACGTAAAGTGGAGCATCCGAAATAATGATTAGATTTATATTCAAAAATACGCTTAAAACCTCGAATTTAAATCGATATATTTTAGTATCCATTACTTTATATGAATTTTTTATTTCGATCGCGTATAATAAACACTTAATTCACACAAATACTCGATGTTGTTTACGTATTTTTTTTTATTTAGAAACACTTGTTCCAAGTTTCGCTAACAACTCATCTTTTATTAAGTAAATAAAGGTGCCTTGTAAATGTAACAATCCTTGCAGTGATGCATTAACGTTTATCAGATAAAATACTCAAAATATTTTTCTTTTCTTACTCATATTTATCGATAAATTTACAAAATTATATTTATAATTAACGTACGCATCATCAAGTTCCCGAAACATTTTGTTGTTGACATAAATACAGCAAGAGATATGCATATTAATTTAAAAAGCTAAAGAACTGAATTCTTAAAACACGTTCCAACACGTGTCTAGTCAAGCTTGCTTACACATTCTTCGAAGATTCTCAAACGTGAGCGATTTTGTATGCCCGTGCAGTAGAAACAGTCGGGTGTATCCAGACGCGTATATTTTACGTAAAAACGACTATGCTCTCGAGATTAGAGTCTAATCGAGCGTATTAAATTCTCTATTTGTTAGCGACATTTATATTACATGTTAAATCTTATACTTAAACAGTTGGTTTAGGATAATTTAATAGTCCGAAAAACGGTATAACTCAGAAAGTTTTAAAGTCACTGATATCCGCTGGGATCCCCTTATCTGTATTTTTAATTAATATGTCAAGATTAGAGGCACGAATGAAGCTGATGCTAGCAAGTTTTTGAGCCGTGAAACTAGAGAAGCAACGCTTTAAAAAATATATAAAACACGACACTACTAGAAATACGTCGAATTTAGTTGATAGCTTTGTACACAAACAATTCATTTGTGTACACGGAAATATTTTTTGCATTTATTGTTTTATTCTACGTTAAGTCCAAATCTACAGTCCAACCAGAATATGATTTTATACACAAAGTTTGAAAATAATTGGATTCCGAGAAACTGAAACACGTAAAATATTTACAATTTCAATCCCTCAATTCAAAGGCTCAAGTACAACAATTCTCTCTTGTGAATATTATAAATCACTATATATAAATCCAAATAGCGTACAAAGTAAACGCAACAAATACAAAATTGTATCGTTCATAATCATATGTCATTCACAAACGTCACTAAATATCCCATATCAACGTTTACCATCAATCCAATCATACAATTCCTATAGAATTTCAATCCAAACCCAAAACACTAATCAACGGCCGCAAAATTAATCACAACTACTAAACTGCACGAATCTCCTCTGACACGGCAACCTCTGCAGATGAGCAGCCCGCGAGCTACCATCAATCAGAAAATCCCCAGCAGTCAACACATCGAGCCGGCGAATCGTCGAACCGACAGCCCACCTCCTTCAAAAAACATCCTAAACCATCCCTTATCGCTAAATAAAGACCAGCTATACTCGCTACAAAAAGCAAAAAAAGCAGCAGCGACAGAGGGACATCCATATCCACATCCACATCCACATCGGCGCACGGATGTAGACAGAGACGACGAGGGGATATAGAAAGAGAGCAGACGCTCGCGCGAGTCGCAGAGAGTGTATATAAATGGGAGGCGGGGCGCGTCTCTCGTCGGTACCGGAAGCTGGCGCGCGCATCTCTACGTTCGAAACGTGCAGTGCTCTCTCTCTCTCTCTCTCTCTCTCTCTGCTCTCGAGGAAGGTCAGTGACCTGGGTGGTAGCGCGCGCGCCGCGTTATCGAGCGGGTCAGTGGGTCGCCGAGAGAGAGAGAGAGCCGCGGAGTGTGTACCTCCCTACTCTACTCTCTGGCTTTTCCTCCCTCCTCGATCCAGAGAGAGAGAGAGAGAGAGAGAGAGAGAGAGGCGTCTTCCCTCCGAAGAAGCAGCAGCAGCCGACGACGACGTCGACGTCGTGACGCGGCCATGGACCGCTTTCTCGTTCCTTTTTACCCCTGAGATCTGGCACACGCGCCATTTGGGGGAGGTCGACGGCACAAGACAGCTTCCCCACCACCACCACCACCACCACCGACCTGATAACGCCAATTGGCTCTGTTCTTCTTGTTCATGGCGTTGCTGGTGCTGCTGTTGTTGATGATGTTGCTTTGCTTTTGTTTATGTTGGCCGCTTAGCCTTGGCTGCAGGACGCTGGAATGCTTAGCTTAATAAAGAGTTGATTTGTTGCCGCTTGGAGGAGCGACTGGGAGGCGTTCGCATTTTGTTTGTGAAAAATGGCTCTGGGCCGCGATGAAGTGCTTTACCGCGCGCTGCGGACCCGTCGATTTTGCGCAGTTTTTGAAAGGCTAAGAGTGAATTAAGGCATTTCCGTTGAATGACTTTTTAGAGAATGTACGTTTGATAGAGTTACTTCGATTTGATGTGATTGTATCAGATGAGGTCTTTTAAGCACACTGGACATCTCTTGTTTATCTGATTTTAGTCAACTACCAAAAATAAAAAAACTAGTAAAAGCTTAGGTGTACGAGAACTAAATCTAATCTTACTTATTACTACTTACTTTAAAGTTGCACAAGCGTTGCTCGCTAGAAAAATCAGCAGCAATCATTATTATATCTGAAAATCATTAAATTGTACTATCTAGATGCTTATGCGTTAATATTTTGAATTACCAAAATCTGTGAATAACTAATACTTCATACACAATAAAATATTAATGTATGGTCATTCAAAATATATTGTTATACAATAGGTACAATTGAATGTGTTCTTAACAATTGCTGATTTCACTAGCTAATAAGTGGCTCGTACTCAAGTATAATTTAATTCAAAATTGAAACCAATAACGATTCATATTTCGTATTTCAATTGTCTTTTAAATACTACATACTAATAAACTGTTTAATTGCACTAATTGCGCGAATACAAATGTATTCAAGCTACGGAAAATATAAACTTGTTTTAAAGCGATTTCGTATTTTCCCAGTATTGGAGCAACGCTAATGAACAAGCCGTTTTTCAGAGAACATGTATTAACAGAGTAAATTAACAATTTCTCAGTATGATACTGTATTTAATGCATAGTATAACTGAAAAGCTTTATAATTATTGAGTCTATTGTTTATCTAAACTTTCTAATTATTAAATCGTGATTGTTTGCAGAAATTCTAGTACTTCCATTATTCGGATGTTCGAATAAAATTTAACGAATTCTCCTGTTTAGACATTACCTGGGAGTGCATTGAACTCTACGAGATATATTTCTTTTTCTTTTTTTTTTTAAATAAAGTTTATATCTCTGTATGAGAGTTGTATCACTTGTTTATTTTACTTTGTGAATATTTTAAAATATAAATTATAAACCAGCATGAAACGTTCTATTTTATGATCAGCGCAAGTTTTACGAAATGAAATTCAGTAGATTAAAAAAGTAGACCGCATTGTGACTGATTTTCAGGTCACAGATTATATAAAGCTTCAAAAATGTATGCATACTCCCTCTATCATTTTGGATCCTCATCACCCAATCAATTATTTTAATACCACGAAAATATATAACATATTAATACCAGTTCTTTGTTATAACTGCTTCAATAGTATTGTATTCAGTTATACTAAAATCTGAGCTCAACCTAGATTCTTCTTAGAATTTAATGAAAGGCGATTTGCAGCTTTAACGAAGCTAGTAGAGGTTCTCGAGAGTGCCCTCGAAAGTCTTGTTAGGCTTTGAATTTAGTGTATAACAAGCAACTATTGTATAAGCTAAACTATAAATATAACACATGGTGGGGGGAGGCTACGAGTGAGCAGCCACAAAACACAAATATAATTCAAATAACAAAACGGTTCGAATTAACGAGCATCGACTGAAATTAGCGAGTGTGAATTCGCTACTCTTAGGCGTGCCTATACCAAAGACGTATCATCGGTACATTGTAATTAAAAATTGTCGTCGATACAAATATTTTTGATACGTCAGCTTTTGCTTGTCACACCAAAAACAAAATCCGAATCTATCGGTAATATCGCTTCCGCGAAAACAAACCGAGGGACATATTAATGAAAACAAAACGAAACACACGAACCCAATATTGCCCTTCTACCCGTCGCTACTCTCTCGAGCCAATAGAAATCCAACCCACGTCCAAAAAAAGTCTGGAGGCTGGAAGCTCGTCTGTGGCTAACTGAATAAGGCACATACACACACACACACACACACACACACACACACACACACACACATTCATAGAACTAGTTGATGCAGAGAAGCGACTGAAATCGAAGCGGCCGAAGGGAACAAAGAAAATAGTAGTATAGCAGCCAGAAGAATCAAGCATCGCCCATGGTCCATCGGGCGCATATAGGATATTCGAGCGAGCGTAATACATCCTGACCGAGAGAGTAAGAGAGAAAAAAAAAGCAACGGTACAGTTTGCGAGTAGAGGAGAAAGTATATACGTGGACAGTATACACTGAGAGTGAAAAATTATACGGCCAAAAATCTCGGACTCTGTCTATTGTTTCACCGTCTTCAATCTTTTCTGGGTACACTTAATATTGCAGTCGCCACCGAATTGTGAAAAATGCGCGCCGAAGGAAAATTTAATTGGCGGATAGGAGAAGATTAAACGCATTTACACAACGGCGCAACGAGGCTTTTCCGCCGCGCTTCGTTAATCGAGTTTCATAACGGCATGGAGAAGTGTCGAGCGAGATAACCCGCCTCGGATAAATTAAATAGCGAATTTAATTAGAAAGCGTGTCGCGTGGCCGATCTGATGAATCTGCGGTAAAACTGCGAATCGGTTGTAAATAAAAGCAAAAGAAAAAGAGGTTAATACTGTCGAACCGGTGTATTAAAAAAAAAATCGATTATACGAGGAGAAAGACATTTATTAACCTTCCCAGGTTACTCGTTGTCCGGACAACGTGCTTCGAGTGTATAATGTAACCGATAGCCCATCATCCAATTCCGTCATAAGATACGACCCTTGACCGTATACTTGAACATCTACTTTTCGCCTCTATTTTTCGCCTCCTCGCCATTCATCATCCCTCGACAACGCAACTTCGTTACATATGTCTACATCCATTTAATCATCTCCACCCTCCGTTATTCACTAAACAACCAACTCCCCCCGCGTTAAAAATATACCAACAATTACACGAAGCGCTGCACACTCCAGGGCCTCAATAGACCCTTGGAAAATCTGGCAAGCACACGCACACGAACGCGCTAACCCAGATCTGCCCGCCGCCTCGAAAAAACGAGAGGCAAAGAAAATCCTAACGAGCGCGGAAATTCACTCCAAGCCCGTACATCCACTCCAGGCTCTCTCTCTCTCTCTCTCTCTCCCTCTCTCTTGCTCTCTTTCTCGGCAGCGACGGTAGCAGCAGCAGCAGCAGCAACTCTCCCTGCCCCTGGCCTCCCTCCCGAATAGAAGGAAACGGAAAAACGCATCCGCACAGAATCCCTCAGTCCGCTAGAGGGAGGAGGGATCGAGAGAGAGAGAGATGAAAACCCCTCTCTCTCCCCCTTCTCCAGCGGCAGCAGTAGAAGCACCACGGGAGAGCAAGCGAGAGAGGAGGGGGTGGGAGAGAGTGAGAGAGCGGGGCGCGATTCCGCGAGTGCGCTTGTGCAAGAAGCTGGCGCTGCCCGGGGAAGAGGAGCAACTTCCCGGACCAGGCCGGAGTGAGGCAGCCCCCAGTCAGTCTCCGGGATGCTGCTGCGGGGGCGGCGATACTCGTGATACTCTCCTCTCTTCTCTCACAGGGGCCCTGTGTACTGTGACCATAGATATAGATATATAAGTACACATATATATATATACCGCGGGCCACAGTCAACGGTCGACGGGTAACAACCGATCTTTTGTCACCAACAACACCCCGCATCGTATTTGTGCGGCATATTGTTCTCACCTCTGTACACTGGCACATCTCGACACGCAGACTCTGTCTCGCCGCGCCGTACTCCGACTGTTACTACTGATGTACTCGCGCACAGCAGCTGCCCCTGCGAACGCGGTGATATCGTAGCTTCAGCCGAGTACACCGACAACGCCAATTTCTGCTGTACGCGTAGGGTGTGGGTTGAGCAAGAAAGAAAGACAGAAAGAGAGAGAGAGAGAGAGAGAGAGAGGACGCTTGCAACGAGTATATACATATATATATATATACAAGGGAGAGGAAAAAAAATCGTACAGCGGCAAGGTTCCGCACCCCTCGCTCAGTTCCACGCACGCCCTTTCTCATCTCTCTCTTGCTCTCCGTACACCGCACACACACACACACACACCTACACGCACACCCTACTGCGCCGTTCTCTCTCTCTCTCTTTCTCTCTTGAGTTTTCTTTGGCTACGGCTCTCCCTTTTTCTCTTGCCCACTCTTTGGTTTTTCGAGCAAACCCCCCGCAACACCCTCGGCTGTGGTGTAGTCTTTCTTCTCTCCCCCTTCGTCCTTCTCTCTCTTGCTCTTTCTCCCTTCTCTGTTTCTACCTCGAGCGTCTCCGTGGACCTGCTTCTATCCGTCTAGCCGCTCTCTATCCTTCTCTCTCTCTTCTCTTCTCTGCTTCTCTTACGCTGTATCGCCAATACTACTGCCGCCGCAACTACTACTACAGTGTGTCTTCCTCTGGCGAAAGCCGGGGCGCAGTCGGATTCGGACGTCCTTCGGGTTGGACGTGGAATCCCTTCTTCTCCGTGCGCGAGTCGCTGCTGCCTCGTGTTTCACTTATCTCTGAAGAAGTAGAAGAGGAAGTGTTTGTAGAAGGGAACGGTTCAGTGGCTTGGAGCAGAAGAGTCCTTTTTTTTTGGTGGTTGGTTACAACTTTCCTCTCTATCTTTTCGGGAGGAGGAGGAGAGAGAGAGAGAGAGAGAGAGAGACGATGGTTTCGGCGATCGAGACGCGTTCGAGCGAGTGCGCGAGATCTGAGGAGAGCTGATGGCTCGTTTCTTTTTTCGGTGTTATCGATGGTGTCTTTTTGTGTGTATCCAGTTCCTTTGTTCTTGTGGACCTTGTGTGTCGCGGCCTTTTTTTCGGGTGTACGAGTCTTCTCGCTATCATTCTGAACAAACACCATTTGATTCCGACGTTGAGCGAACTAATCGAAGCCAGCGATTTATTGACTCGGGAATCGAGTACTTATATTGGTTCCACGGCTGAGCTAGATGCGCTGAACGATCAAAAGCCCCGCCGATTAAATTTCTTCCATCCCTACCAGCCATCCGCGGAATGATCCTGCCGCATTTATCCGCCTCCATGGATTTGAATAAATCCGATTGAAGCCATTAGATTAGGATTTATTTTCCCGATACCGTTCTCTCTCGATCCTTCCACCCCTCGCGTCTCGCCTCCGCTTTCCCACCACCACTACCGAAACTCTCCTATCGGCCATTGCCACTTTGCATCTCCTCTCTCTCTCTCTTTTCCTCCCTATACGACACACACACGCACACGCACACAGCACACACACACACATACAGCCAGCCACTGGCCGTGCACGAAAATTTCGGATGTAAATCTTTCTCACCCTCTCGCACACAGCCGCATTCACATTCGCGCGCCTGGAAGTAATTTATGTGTACGCGCGTTGAGCACCCCCGACCATCGGGGCATCCTTCCATTATTAATCCTGTAAAATAATAATCATCACAGCCCAACCGTATATATATATACATATATACTCGGTACACCCAAAATTACTTGCTTCTCTCAACCACCCGTACACATTTTAAATTCTCAATACAAGGTGTACACCTTGATATATTCAGATCTTAAAATGCATGCGTACACACATACACACACATACGGACACATCCTTTAACCGTTGCACTCGCTCCTTTATCTCGAATTCTTCCCGACGCTATCTCAAAAGCAACAGCAACACCAGCACCAGCTTTTAATACATGGATATATCCCAGTGCAAATGCATCGAGCATCGTATACGCCCGCGTGCATGTTCCTATATATGTATAGATACGTGCAGAGCAAGAGAGAGAGAGAGAGATGGAGTTGTGCGCGCGCTAACGGCTGACTGGGGGGCGGGCACGGAGGCTGAATAGAGCGCGCGAAGCTGGGCTTCTGCTACTGCTGCTGCTGCGGCTGCTGCTGGCGCTTGGCTGAAAGAACGAGCGAATTTTCCACGGCGACGCTGCTGCTGCTGCTGCTGCTGCTGCTGCTCGTTCTCTCATCGATTCGGATGTTCTTCTCCTCCCTCTCTTTTCCTCTTAACTCTCTCTCTCTCTCTCTCTCTCTCTCTCGCTCACTCTCTTTTTACCTCGCGGATTGTCCTCTATTTTCATCGCTGCACTGCCACCAACACCAGCGAGTCGAGCTCTCGCTCTGTGTGTGTGCGTGTGTATCCTATGCGGTGCTCCTTTTAGCGGCCGAGGCTATTTTTAGAGGGTTTGTTTGGGTTTGAATATTTCAGTGGCCGACGCTGCTTCTGGCAGTGTATCCTTGCAGTCGCTGATTTCTCGCTCCATCTCCCTCTCGCGGCTCCGCTTGCAGTATTCACTCACGAGAAGGACTTGCTCTTTATTTGGATTCTCTAGTTCCGTTGGCCGACTGAACTCGTGCAGGTTTCTTCGTGCAATATTTATACCTATACTCGTGAGAACGGGGAGAGCAAATAAATGCTTTCCTGCATTGTTTAAGGCGCTGTTATTTCAGACCCATTATCCAAAGCTCATTAATATGCAGACGAGGCATAAAAGATACAACCGAGACTAACATTAACATGCATACATTAATCAGCCTAATTTCCTAAAGTGGAAGCATCTCCTAAAACGGACTGATTCACCTTCAAATGTCCGCATTAACAGTCATCCCATCTCGACGTTCCACGCGAATTCCACGCAAGAATTGCATTAGCTTTTTACGAGGTGCAGAAGAAGAAGAAGAAGCCACTGCTCTAGAGACACGGAAGCCCACCCAGAAATACTTCTTCTTCTTCTTCTTTCGCGCTTCTTTGCTCTCATCAAAGATTCATCCTCCTCCTACTCTCTCTCTCTCTCTCTCTCTCTCTCTCTCTCTCTCTCTCTTTCTCACTGGCCTCGATTTGGCCAACTCCCCGATGCGCGCACAGACTGGAGGATTTCTAGGTTCTCTATAGGCATCGGTGGAACAAAGGCCGTTGGCCCTCTAGGCGCAACAACGTCCGCGAAAGTGAGTGAGAGAGAGAGAGACGTGGAGGAAGCAGAAAGAGGAGAATATTATTGTAAGGATCGAGTTCACCAAAATGGCGACACGAGTGGCGCAGGCGCGCGATGCAGAGACTGGGAGAGAGAGGGATAGAAAACTCAACCCCTCGGAGAATCGAAGTCGAAGAGCTGCGAGAGGACTTGGATGCTTCTGCTCCTCGTCCAGCTTCCGGCATTCCTCGCCCCAATTCTCCCGTTATGTACTCATTCTGATTACTACTCTTCTCGCTCCTGCCTACGTATATATATATATATATATATATTGCGTTGCGTGCAGCCTCTTTCTCTCCGGGATAGTTGGAATTGATTCGATATAAAGCTGTGGAGGATGGAGGAAACTAGCCTATTGCCGTTTCGAAATTGCCAGAGCCATTGTGAACCTTTGGAAAGTGGATGTATTTCAGATTGCCTTACTTTTTTCGACGAGCAGCCTTTTTCGTAATTGAGGATTGCTTCGGGATTGTGATTGTGTAATCGCGTCTTTCTTGAATATCGAAGTTGAAAACATCGAGGATGATGGATGTACACGGGTCAGTGGTAATGTTGAACAGTTTTTCCTGGATTTCCGATTGTGAACGCTTTTATTCGAACTCTATGTTTCAATCTACTTCGAAAACTATAATTGACCTATTTTAAATGCATATGATCGTGACATATTGTTAAGTGTGATGTTCTTATCGGTAATATTCTGGAATACATTCATTCTACAGCTTCGATAATTGGGTATTTCCAAGTCACTTAACATCTTGTCTTCTTCGCTCGGTTCTTCTTGATAACGGATTTTCCATCGTCTCATTTCTTTCATACACTGACATATTACTATGTACACAAAAACAAATTATGCGTATTATTAATATTATCTATTTCAGAAAATGAAACTGTACCAAGTCCAAAATAGTTTTTCAAAGAGTTTTTTGCACGAAATTTGAAATCATTCGACACAAAGTCAAAATACTATAAGAGAAGCGAAAAACTGAACGTCAATGTGTATTCATTATTGTTCAGGTACATTTTCACTTCTGTCAAAGAAAATAACAAACCGCCCCACTGTAGTACATAAGTAACGAAGTTGCACATGGAATAGATCTTGTCAAACGTCTCTGCGCAACTTCCTTACCTATATATTATACCTATAATGACAATCCGCAAAAACCTTTCCCGCAACAGATAATCAGACCGGACCACAAAAATCGACCGGTCCGCAACGATATAGCGATATAAAAGGTGTCCCCGGGAGCGTGCGGGGGGAGAGTCGACCGGAGCCGGTCGCAGGAGAACAGGTCCATTAACAGGGCCTCGCATACTTCGTTCACCTGACGCGCGAGTGAGTCGCTAGTCGCTCACTCGCCAACCCAGACTCATCCACCACGGGTAAGAAGAAGAAGGAGCAGGAGATGGTGGGCGGAGGCGACTGCAAAGTGGCCACAGTCGAGGTCGAGGCCTCGGCAGCCGGCGACAACACGGCCACGCTGCCCGTGACGCGGCCACTGAATCCCCAGGCTGGCACCGGGACTCCACCCAATGCCCAGGACAACGCCGAGAAGAACAACGCCGCCAACAAGGAGATGGAGCTCAAGAACGTGCGCTCCACACCGGCTAAAAAGTAAGAGGCTACGTAGTGCGTAGTCGCAGATGCGAGAACGGGGCTTCTATGTCTGGTACTTTTCGGAAGCCCCGATGTCTGTCTGTGTGGGGGGGAAATGGATATATGCAGCCGTTTAAATGTTTTTAAGCTGTACGACGCTTGTTTCGTTTGCGGTTCTCGCTTGTACGGCGTTAGAGGCGGTAGTTATTTTTTAAATGAATATCGGGTGTTTTTTCTTTCGCGCCATTGGCTGTGTATGTATATTTGGTTTCATGTAGGCTGATTAGAAGGATTCTATTTCTAATAGGTTCAATATTATCCCTCTTGCGCACGGACGTATATATATTATAAAGTAATTCTGTGTAATTTACATGAGATATCTCGTCATGGTGCACAGATGGGTTATATATTGAAACTATCATTAATTTTTAAATTTCATGAAAAAAAAAACGTTTTTTTTACGTTTTTTTCACACATGAACAACATTAACGTATATGGGTGATTCTCCATAACGGCGTATATTTAAATCAATTTTTGCAAACACCCTAGCATTTTCAAATGAATAATTTTATTAGTAGAATAAATATTTAATAAATAATAATTTTTATAACTTAAAAAAAAAATTAAAAGAGTTAAAAGCTTATCTTTGATGATACTGCATATGAGGCGTTTCACGTCAACTCTCCAAGCACGGCGCGCGAGCGCCAAAACACGCTGTGTTCAAC